>MEHQ01000306.1:334419-384921 GCA_008828725.1 Saccharina japonica
GGGGGGGGTTTTTTTTTTTTTTTTTTTTTTTTTTTTTTTTCAGGGTGACCTGGAGTATTATAGAGTTGGTGTACATATCATACAGTACAGGATACCTAATAAGAAACAGGAAATCTGGTCGAGGCTCAATTTTTTATCTGAGCTTCAATGTAACGAACTCCCGAATTTCTTGTTGTGCTCCAATCTCAGCCTGGCTTTCTTATTAGCCGGTTTCCTGTTAGGTGTCCCGTACTGTACGGGCCTGGCCTCTGTCGTGTCAAGGCGCGTGCTACGATAGAGGTATAATGTATACCTTTTTTTGGCTGAAACGTTTTCTGAATGACTGGGCTCTTTAGGGCAAAATAAATGTCCCATACTAATTCCAAGTAGTTTTCCCCAAATTCGTGTGACCAGTTCTTGAGGGGTTAAGGACCAAAATCGTCGGTCTTTCATTCTTGTGTCGACGTTTTTTTTCTTCTTCATTTTAGGGCCCATATTAACGAGTATAAAATAAATTCAATTTGGAAAAATAAAAATTCAACTTCGCTTTTCATTGGTCAACACACGCACCAGCACCAAAGATTAGGATCTTGGGGGTATAATCTTGGGTGGTGGTGTGGGTTCTGACCAATGAAAAGCGTTTTTTTTTTTTTCCTATTTTTTTTTTTTTTCTTCGTTAAAACGGGCCCTAAGGTCCGTATTAACGAAGATGAAAAAAAATCAATTTGGAAAAAAAAAAAAATCAAATCCAAATTCGCTTTTCATTGGTCAACACACGCACCAGCACCAAAGGTTAGGATCTTGGGGCATAATATTTGGTGCTCGTGCGTGTGTTGACCAATGAAAAGCGAATTTGAATTTTATTTTTTCCATATTGAAATTATTTTATACTCGTGAATCCGGGCCCTGAGGAAACATCCAAAAAAAGCTAAGCCAAAAAAATCTTTGTGAAATCGTATCGATTGTCCGATACAACTCAAAAGACGCATGCTGCCTTAGCCCCTTAAGAACTGGTCCCACGTATTTGGGAACAAAACCACTTAGAATTAGTGTGGGATATTCGTTTCCAGTTCTGAATGGGCTGAGTAAGGTAGAGGTGCACCGTGTTAATAAGCTTTTGCCTTTTGAGGGTGGTCACTCGAGAAGCTACTGTATATACCCCACCCAAAAACCGATTTCGGAGGGAAATAAAAAGTGCTACCTGGCATGTACTAATTGATGACTAATCCCATGGCCTACTTACTGCAAGCATAAAAATAAAACATGATTTGCCACAGAAAAACGAAATTCCGACGATTCTGAGTCAAGGATCCCCGTCATTCACTTAAAAAATGCACCTCTATCGTAAGCAGTCGTCAAAAAAAACAAATGTCCCGAAATGTAGGAGAATTTGGATTAAACGTTAAATGTACAAAACAAATCTTCTATTGAGGGACAGGGTGGTATTGTTTTGTTGCATAAGGTTTTGGGTTGTCAGGGTTGGGTTTGGTCGACACCCTATATCGGTTTTTGTAGGCTTCCATGTATTTAAAAAAAAAAGAAAATGGGGAAAAAAAACGCCCAAATACGTCTCGAAAACCGTCGTCCGAATATGTTTTTGTAACGTATGTTTTCTGGTTTGGTTTGTGCGTCACGACTATTAGCCAACAACCAAAAAAGGCTTGACTTGACACAGCGATAGCGTTGATTATGGTGTTTTTGCCTCCCGCCCCTGCCAGCATGTGCCTGCCAGTATGTACTGCCAGTATGTACTGGTAAGAAATTACCGTGCCATGTACTGGTATACCGTGTGCTGGTATGCATTACCGTACCGCGCGGTACTGCTGTACCGCACCATACTACGTACTGGTGTGCCGCACAATTCTACGTACGGGTGTGCTGCACCGTGTCATGGACGGGTAGACCGTACCGTGCCCACATTGAGGAGTACTCCGGAGCGGCGAAATGCGTACACTTACACCTACATCGCCATTCGTTCTCCACACCTCCCCGTCCACCGGCAATTGATTCCTATCAATTACCATCAAGTTCACAACTCTCCCCGGAACTTACTCGAAACAGCCTCCCCCCCCCTCCCCCCTCCGCCTCCTTATCCCCGACTAACCTTCGGCCTCCTTATTCCAGGACACCCTTTACCCTTCTGAGGACGTAGAGGAACAGCTCTCGCTGCTCAGCGTCTACCCCGAACCCGATGCCACAGTCCAGGGAGACTCTGGCAGCGGAGACGGCGCGCCAGGGTCCCCAGGCTTGGCTGGCGACGGCAGCGGAAGCAACGGCGGCGGCGGCGGCGGCGGTGGTCGGGGCTCTACTACTCCCGAGGGTACGGCGAGGCGGAGGACATGGTCTACCGGAAAAGGTCCCGCTGATGGTGTCGCGGGCAGCAGCGGCGGCGGTGGCGGCGGCGGAGAGGTGGAGGAGCTGAGCCTCCAGGAGAAGACGGACGAGGTGCTCCGCTCGATCACGACCTCGTTCGCGAGCGTCACCGACATGTTCGGCAGGCCTAAGGACCCGCCGCCACCCCCTTCCCCTGTCCTGGGCAAGAAGAGCGGCGGCGGCGGCGGCGGTGGCGGGAGTGGTGGCGGCCTGGTGATGGCCTCCGAGCAGGGATCCTCTGGGGTTAACGGGGGTGGGAGCGGAGGGGGGGGTTGTGCAGGCCGCCGTCGATGGCCGACATGAAGCGAAAGCTGGAGGAGATAAAGGTGGGGACAAACATCGGGCTGTCCCCTCCAAGGGGCGCAGCGCAAGCACAGCAAGGAGCGCAGGCGCTTCCGCCGAGGGCGGGGGCGGGAGCAAGGACAGGGACAATATCTGGAAGAAGTTCGGAAGGGGGAGGAGGAGGAAGGACAGGAGGGGGAGGCAGCTCGGAGTCCACTCCGCCACGGAAACAAAACCAGGAGGCTTCGGGGGGCGGGCTAGCGCTGTTCGGAGAGTCGTGGCGCGACCTCCGCCGCCGGAGCACGGAAGCCGTGAACGAGGCTGTCACCAAGCTAAAAACCGCGCTCGACGACAGCGACGACGAAGACTTGGTCGGCGGCGCGGCTGCCGGCAGAGCGGGGCGGAACAGCGGCAACGGAATCAGGGCCGCGGCCGCCAACCCACGCCCTGCCAGGGACGAGGACGACGCTTTCTGGAAGCCGTTCGGGGACAGCGACGGCGCCGGGGTGAGCGGCCTAGCAGTGTCCTCTGACGGGGAGCCGGTGCCACTGCCGACCGCGGGAGAAGTCCGAAAAAAGCGAGCGGCCGACGCGGAGAGGGTTGAGGCGGACCGCGCCTCGACGGTGTCGAAGGCGGCGCTTAACTCGTACTATGGCGGTGGCGGCGGTGGTGGTGGTAGTGGTGGCAGTGGCACGAGCGGCAGATAATGGTTGTCGTCATTTTTTTTTTCTGCCACCAGATGATGGCTGCTGTCGCCGCCGTCGTCTCTTCGCCGCCAGATGGCGGCTGTTAGCGTCATCGTCTTGGGGTTGGCGTGGAGGCGTTGTGTCCTCGGGTGGGGGGGGGGTAGCGGGGGCAGTAGCGAGGGCGGTAGCGGGAGCGGTGGCACGAGAGCGACAGTTTTTTTTTTTGTCGTCATGCTGTCACCGCCGCCAGATGGTGTGGCTGTCGCTGTTGTGGCTTATCGCACGGTAGGGGTTTCCATTTTTTTTTTTTTTTTTTGCCTTTTTGGGCAATATTTTGTCACTGACACCGGTTGAACTCCTCAAGTGAGCAATAATCCGGCTCTATTAATAGTATGATACTTATATTGTACTACCGTAATTGTTTTTGTGTGTTAGGGCTACTGGGGTAGCGCATACAGCGCATACAAAGGTTGGTCGCGTTTGTTGCGCGCGAACAAAAGGCCTTCGAAGGCGTGTTTTTGGGAGAGATAATGCTGACCCTGCTCATGCGAGGCGCGCTCAGCTAATACAAGATACCCACCCGTATAAAGAGGCATTGCATTGCTCCGCCGTCGTATTGACGCCGACAGATGAGGGCTGTCGTCGTCGTCTTTTGTCGGCATGGAGGCGTTTTTTTTTTCGGGGAGGGAGGAAGGGGGGGGGTTCTGCCCGTCCCCCTGAAGGTCTATGGTTATACGACTACGGCCATGCATGAAAACGAATTACACCCCCTCCGTGTCGAAAGGGATGCGTGGTCAATGGTCAAATGACTATGGCAAGCAACAAATGAGCACGAAAAAAAAAAAAAAGACCCCCCCCCCCCCCCCCCCCCACCCGGGATCATCCACTCGGAAGGGTGTCGCGATCGGACAGGGTGTCACGACGTTGGGGAAACTCCACTTTTGCGCGCGAGCATGCGTTGTTTTGAGCTGCGGGAATATTTTTGTGGGCCTTGTGGGTGGGTGGCGTGGAGCTGCACAGGAGGGTGGGCAGAGCTGAGGCGAGGGGGTGTGAAGGAAGGGGGGGGTGGGTCATTGACGACTGGTGTGTGTGTGTTTTTTTTTGTTTCATGATGATGGGATCTCAATCCTGGTACGTATCTATTCCAATCGTTTGGCCTGTCTTTTGCTTGCGTAGCCAATAATGATAGGAGTGCGTGGTTTGTGTGGTGGTTGTTTGTGAACTAACTTGTGGCGGTGTTGTCCGGGTCTTTTTCACGGAAATACTCGTCACCGGTTGGTTCTATTCTGTTGTTTTTTGTTGTTGTTGTTGCTGTATGTGATGTTCTAACTGTACGCAGGTTGAGAGTGCGCCCGAAGGACAACCCGACACCATGTGTGACCGACCTACTTATTATTGTGTTTGGAGCCTGGAAAATATCGGGACATTATTCCGATGGACACGCAGATTCTTGCGATGATGTCATACCGCCCCATGGACTACCGCGTCCGGCCCGTGGCCCGTGTCGAGTACTTTTTATAGCATGGAGCGTTGAGCCCGTCCCCTCGTGCCATAAAGAGTCCGCCTTCTCGTGTTGGCCGTTTTTAACGACACACGTTTTTGGCAAGATTTTTCTGTTGCCAAATTGGCAAGTTTAAGGAAACTTGGACTAAAAGTTGCCTAAATAGCAAATCGTACGTAGCAAGTTTTTTTTTTTTCCAAACTTCATTCTTGAATAATTCCGCAGTCCTATGATATCTTCTTTGGCAATTTTATGGCAAATTTTGTTTTGCTTTGCCATTTTACTATTTGGACTTGCTATTTCGAGACTTGAAACAAAAAAAACTTCCGAAACACATGCCAATTTAGCAACCGTTTTACGTCTCGTTAAAAACGGCCCTGAAAAAGACAAAATATGCCATCCGTATACTTCTTATGTATAATAACTTGATTATTTACTTTGAAGCCCGATATGATGCATAAAGTGCAGGGGAGTGCGCGGATCGGGATCCCAGACGCCGCACTTCTAAAAAGGCCAAATTGATTGAAGAAGAAATCGGAACGTTGGGATTTCTGTACGAATGGAGACTATTTTTTTTATCAAAAATTTTAATGTTTTTACTCGGTTTTAGTGTACCCCCTCTGGGCCTTCGAAACGAGGAGTGTGGCGTTCGAAAAAAAAAAAAAAACTCGCTTCCCTGATATATATATATGGACAACTGATTTGTGGCTCTGATACATTAACTACAATACGCAACTCTCGGTATATATCTTACTGCAACCTATACACGTTAACAAAGATAGATCCGTTTGGATCTTAGATCTTTGTTAGACGTCGAACGGTCGCAGTAAGATGCGGACTACGTGCTGGTGCTTGATACAAAACAATCCTTTGTATATCCACGGGCGGGTTAGACGTCGAACGGTCGCAGTAAGATGCCGACTACGTGCTGGTGCTTGATACAAAACAATCCCTTGTATATCCACGGGCGGGTGTCTTAATAATAGTGATTCCTGTGGCGACGACCCAGCACGATTAGCCCAGGTCCAGCCTTTGTTCAGCACCAAACAAGGCTCACGCCTATTAATAGCTTGTCAGACAGGTGACGTGACTCATGAAGAGAGATCGCCAACGAACTTATTCCTCCGAGCACCATCTAAAGCAACCAGCACTAAATACAAGTCGTTGTGTTGCTGCGGCCGTTTTTTGTTTCGTTTTTTTTCCATCCCATTTATTATGTAGACGTCTACAAATATCTATCAACATCGTTACGGTATGTTAGGGGTGGATACACATAAATACAGTAGTGATACCTGGCGATGACCCAACGCCCCAAGGCCAGGGCCAGCCTTTGACGAGCACCAAACAAGGGTGACGCCCAGCAGTTTTTGAGATGATCTCCACTCACGAAACGACGAAACGCCTTCAATGTCACTACGTACAGCAGTAGCTGGGCGGCGTACTTTCTCGGTGCTCGTCGTCAAGGGCTTGCCTAGGGCTATCAGCGTTGGGTCATCGCCAGGTGTCATATATATGCCCACGCCTGAATATTTACAAGATACGTTTGGATCTTTGTAGAAATATAACGGTCGCAGTATAAAGATACCGACTATATTACGTATTATTGGTGCTTGCTATATAGCCAATGCAACGGATATACGAGTAGGTGCAAGTTGTTGTAGATCTGTATACACGAAACACCCTACCTTCTATCTCACAAGCGGAGTGTCAACATTGCTGTAGTTGGTGCGTCGGAAGCATATGTCAGCTGTCGACACTCCTTCACGAAACACACCACCTTTTTTTTCTCAAAATCTGAGCCACACCCGTGTCTGGTGCCCGGCGAAGGCTGGCCATGAGCTTATGGCGTTGGGTCATCACTGGGTACTTTATTCAGCCACCCATGAGCATGCTGTATACCAGGTACCTGGTATATTTCAATTTTGGATCGTTGTATATGCCCAACTGTCGCAGTAAAATATCGACTTGTAGGTGGTGATTTGGAGGAAGGACTCAGTTGCCAACCTCTCTCGTCACGAACGGCACCACGCACCTTCTACGTCACAAGATTGATATTAACAATTCTTTGTACCCATCAAAGGACGAACCGAGGCTAACCGCGTTCAGGTATCGCTGTTTTTAATATACAACGTACAGCAGCCACCCCTGAAGATAGAGAAGACTATTTTGGATCTTTGTGGCCGTCTAACGGTCGCTGTAGTTGGTGTGTCAGAGGCAGAACTCAGTTGCCCATCTACAGTACCTCCACTCACGAAAAAAGCAAAACGTTTTCAATGCCACTACTGTAACAGGGCGACAGCTTTACTTGGTGCTCGTCAAAGGCTGGACCTGGGCTGACCGCGTTGGGTCATCGCCAGGCAAGGTGTCATATATCCGACCCCGGATATTTAGAACATACGTTAGGATCTATCATCTGTGTAGACGTTCAACGTTCGCAGTAAAAATATACTGAGTATTACTGCTTGCTGTAGTTGGTGCATCGGATGCAGATATCTTCACGAAACACACCCCCATCTATTTCACAAGCTGGGTGTCAAACCTTCTTGCTTGGTACTCATCAAATACTGGCCTTGAGTTAACAGTTTTGGGTCATGGCTTGGTGTCATTTACTGCCGCAGCCACCCCTGAATATATACGAGGTATACAGTAGTACGTTGACACTTTTGGATCTGTGTATACATCGGACGGTCGCAGTAAATTACCGACTTGCTGTGGTTGGCGAATCGGAGGTCAGCTGTTGATCTCTTCACGAAAATGCACACCACCTTCCATCTCACACGCTCATGAGCGCCACCATTTTTCATGGTACTCATCAAAGGCTGGCCCTGCACTAATCGCGTTGTGAGTCATCGGTGTAATAGGCTACCATACCATTTAGCCAACCGTGCATCTATAACATATACTTTTGGATGTTTGTAGACGTCTACTGTATGTAACAGTCGAAGTATTTATCCCGAGGTACCTTTTTTAGTTGGTGCATCGATGCAGAGGTCAGCTGTCGATATCTCTTTATTTACGAAACACGCCACCTTCTATCTCAAAAGCTTAGACCCAGCTATGCATGGTGCTCGGGAAGGGCTGGGTATAAGCTGATAGCCGTGGGTCATTGCTAGTAGGCATCGTTCAGCCACATCGTATGTATTATACTTCTCGATATTTTAGTACACGTCCAACGGTCGCAGTAAGATACCGACTTGGTTCATAACTGTTGGTGAATTGCAGGCAGAACTCAGTTGTCGATCTCTCGTCACGAACCATGTCACATTTTATGTCACCACAAGAGAAACCCTACCTTTTTTTGTGTGCCCATCAAAGGCTGGCCCTGGGCTAACCGCGTTCGGATATCGCCAGCTAACCCTGCAAACATTGAAATATCTTTCGATCTTTGCGAACGTCTAACGGTCGCCGTAAGATACGAACTTGCTGCTGCAGTCGGTGCATCACACACGGGCACAAGTCTGGTGTTGTTCATCTCCACTCACGAAAACAAAATTTAACCAGTGTCACTACTGTAGTGATAGCTGGGCAACGGGCCGATTTGGTTCTCGTCAGTGTCTCGCCCTGGGCCAATCGCGTCGGGTCATCGCCAGGCTTCATGTATCCGCCGTTCCAAATTTATGAGGTACGCTTGGAACTTTTTAGACGTCTAACGGGCGCAGTAAGACACCGACCTGCTGTAGTTGGTTGGTGAATCGGAATCAGAAGTCAGCTATCGACCTCTCTTCACGAAACACACCACCTCCTATCTCACGAGCTGAGCGCCACCCCAGCTTGTTGGAGCTCATCAAAGGCTGGCCCTGGGAGAATCGCGTTGGGTCATCTCTATGCATAATTTATCTACCCCTGAACATATAGAAGATACGTTTGGATATTTAATTTGTAGACGTCTAACGGTCGCAGTAAGATACCGACCTCTCTTCACGAAATAAAACGGCCTTCTATTTCACAACCTCAGTCTCACCCGTGCTTTGTGTTCATCAAAGAGGCCAGCTCTGGGCGTATTACCACATTGGATCCTCGTAGGCATCCTCTTGCCACCTCTGAGCATATTAACTATACCGCTGTTGGATCTTTGTATAGTAGATGTGTAACGGTCACAATACACGATACCGGCATTCTGTAGATGAGTGAGCCGGAGGGTTAAGTCAGTTGTCCATCTCCACGCACGAAACAAATCACCTTCTATATATCACAAGCTGGGCAACAGCGTTGATGGGTGCTCGTCGATGGCTGTCCCTGGGTTGACAGCGTCGGATCACTCGTCAATGGCTTGCCCTACTAGGCTGACCGCACCGGATCATCGCCAGATCGCCAGGTATCATCTTTACATCCTTGAATATATAGGAGATACGTTTGTATGTTGTATTTTTCTAGCGGTCGAAGTAAGATACCGCCTTGCTGTTGTTACTCGGTGAATCGGAGGCAGAAGAAGAAGCATGTCGATCCCTCTTAACGAAACACGCTATTAATAGCTTCTATCTCACAAGCTGAGCGTCGCCTTTGTCTTTCTACTGGTGAAAGGCTGGCCGTCAGCTATTCGGGATGGGTCATCGCTGGGTGTGGCTTAGGCACCCCTGAACATATAAAACATACTTTGGATCTTTGAACGTATAGCCGCGTCTAACGGTCGCGGCAAGATACCGACCTGCTAGGCCTTTAGGTCGTTTTCAATTTCCACCCATGAAAAATTAAAAGATTGAGTGTCACTACTGGGGCTGGGCAACAACCGTGCTTTAATGCGGCTGGCGCTGGACTAACCGTGTTGGGCCATAGCCGGGCATTCTGCATCCGTCCCTGCAGCTTAAGATTCATTTTGATCTTCGTTGACGTCTAACCCAAAAGCATGTGTACGGGTGGGGGTATGGAGTATGCTGTATGCCGACGCTGAAGGCGTTGTGTCTAAATCGGTGGAAGGTCTTGCGAAGATGACGGCTGCCATTGTGGCCGTTATCGAAGCAGCAGGCCTCACCGTGTCCGAAAATATTACGGACACGCTACTGCTGCGGGTACCGAACCAGGTTATTCGGACCCCACCGCTCGTCATCGAAGCAGAGGGCCAGCATTATAGACCGACAATACAGTGTTTGTGCCCGGGTGGTATTGTCGAGCTAAGCGCTGACATTATGCCAGAAACCAAACAACGGATCCGAAACCTGCAAGGCCATGGTACAACCGGTTCAAGCGGGAGCTGTACGATATGGAGGTTGCCCCGTTCACCCTGAAGGTGCATGTGCTAAATGCCTAGGTGATAGAGAGACCCTGCTGTACGGTTGTGTGGCGTAAACCCTTGGTCAGGAGCACTTCGCGGACCTCCGAACGGCACGCCACAGCCTCCTCCTACGGAACATTGACTTCCAGCGCCGGCAACGCATCGACCATCTCATCATGTCGTACGCCAAGACCCTCGAGAAGGCGCAGTACGAGATCGTTGAGGTGGACATTCGCAAACGACGCCCCCTCTTCGCGGGGGCTGTGCAGCGAACGACCAATCAGCGGCTGCTTTATCGGGTGATGTTTGGGAAGAAGAGTGGTTGGGAAGAGGATTGGTGGGGAGAACCCGGGACCAGGCCGACCATAAAATAACTACAATCTAATGTGTAGCATACTTTTGTCTGGTCACACCAAGGGGTCCACGGAAAACTTCCCGTTGCTGTTGGGAGTAGATACCTCTTCAGCCAAGGGTGCACAAAAAAAAAAGAAAACGACACCACACACCTAGGAAGGTCAGAATGAAAAACAAACCGGATCGCTGTGATCACAGGACGAAATGAGCAAAAAACATTTTTTTTTCGTTTTTTGTTCCCTTTTTTTTACTTGGTTTTAGAGACCCCCCCAATGTCAGTGATTTGTACTTCTCCACAACAGTAGAAGGACAATGTCGCTGCTAAGGGGACATAGCTGAGTACAGAGATAGCATAGTAGCTGGTACGTATTACGTAAGTAAGTAGCCGACAGTATGACACAGCAGTAACAAACGTAGGATACCAGGGGCAACTCAGTTCAATTACGTCGACACTGCGTGCCGCCACGTACTGTAATTACTGTACGTAGGTATCTATAGTAGGCCGTGGCAGCAGTAGTAGCAGCAGTATATGCGCTCTACAGCAGTGGCATTAGTAGTAGTCGTACACATATGTATGTACGTATAATATGGATACAACAAGCACAAACTCGTACGTATTGTGTCGATGGTCGTATATACAAGTACGAAGTCGGTTCGTAGAAAGTGACGGTTTCATCAATAGGAAATGACAGTTTCACCTCGGGAAAGTCTTACTGACAATCAGGGTCCCACGACCCCACGAGTACAAACGTCGTATATAGCAGCATGTAGATGACTTTAGTTTCTGTTTGTTCTTGGGGTCTTGCTTGTAGCTCGGGGTCTTGCTTTGTAGCTCAACGAGATGTATCGATCCACCAGGCACCACCACCCCTGCCGATCACCCTCGTCATCTGCCTCTCTTCCTGAGCAGAGCACCAATAACACATCTTAATGTGGGACTCGGGTCACCAGCAAACCCATCTTCTCCAGAGCTGAGCTCTCATCATAATGTATCGCAGAACCAGCCTAACCGCGGCTCAGGCACTTAGCCTCTCTGGGACCATACACCAGCCGCAAGCCAATCCACTTCAACGGGTTGTGAGCCTCGACACGCGCACAAGTGCGCGCTCGACAGATTTGGGCGTTACGACGAGTCAAGATACGCGTCTACCCGAGCTACTACTGCTGCTGTTCGTCGAGAAGTCAGCAACAAACTACAGCAACGTTATTGAACGAGTACAAGGTCTAAGATCAAGACTGCTGTTCGCCGTTTAACCTCAACGGAGCCCGCTAAAACAACTTGAGTGAATGAGCACGACCTCCTACGACGTCTGAGACAGCTTGGGGTCATCACGATATATGTCAAGATCCCACTCTACCCGAGCTACTGCTGTACCTGCTTCTGCTGTTCGTCGACGAAAGTCACAACTACAGCAACGTGTTTGAACGAGCAAAGTTCCAGATTAAGATGCTGTTCGTCCTTCCATCCTCGAGGAGCCAGCTGCAACAACGTGAAGCGAGCGAGTAACCGAGCTTACCACGACGTCTAGAAAATAAATCGTGGCATCAGAGTGAGCTGCCGCGGCTACCGCTTTAGCCACAGCCAACCTGCTGTGCTCGAAACTTTCAGACTATATACCTCTACTCGTCGGGCTTTAACAAGCCA
The DNA here is from genome assembly GCA_008828725.1 of Saccharina japonica. Classification (NCBI taxonomy): domain Eukaryota; class Phaeophyceae; order Laminariales; family Laminariaceae; genus Saccharina; species Saccharina japonica. Next base: position 346,449 of record MEHQ01000306.1, read on the forward strand.
CGACGAAAAGACAGGTGCCGCACCGACGCGCTACCTACCGCTGTAAGTCTTGATATTATACCAAGCAACGTAACAACAAGGAGGTAGGTCTTAACCCACTCTGTTGAGCCTCGCATTGTCCGAGCAACGACAATAAGAAGTCGCAGTAGCGACCGACCTGCTTATCCTATGCTGTAAGTCTGATACGTAACCAAAAAAAAAGGGCACCCGAAATAACATACTAAGGTGGTAGTCTTAACCCACCGCTGTGAGCCTCGGCACTGCCCGAGCAACGGCAAAGAAGACAGGTAGCCGACCGACGGCTTACCTACCACTGTAAGCCTTGCTACAAACCAAGCAACGATAACAACAAGGGAAGTCTTAACCACTGATGTTAGCCTTGGCATTGCCCGAGCAACGACAAAGAAGATAGGTAGCCGACCGACTGTTTGCCTACCGATGTAATACTTGATGCTTTCCAGGCAATGATAGCAAAAAGGGTAGTCTCAACCCACTACTGTGAGCCTCGGCATTGCCCGAGCAACGACAAAGAAGACAGGTAGCCGACCGACTGCTTTCCTAGCGTTGGCATTGCCCGAGCAACGATAACAGGGACAAGGTATAGTCTAACCTACTGCTGTAAGCCTTGGTATCGCCCGAGCAATGGCAAAAGAGAGCAAGGTAGTCTAACCTACAGCTGTAAGCCTCGGTATCGCCCGAGCAACGACAAAAAGGACAAGGTAGTCTAACCTACTGCTATAAGCCTTGGTATTACCCAAGCAACGACAAAAAAGGACAAGGTATGGTCTAACTACTGCTGTAAGCCTTGGCATTGTCCGAGCAACGATAACAGGGACAAGGGTAGTCTAACCTACTGCTGTAAGCCTTGGTATTGGCCGAGCAACGACAAAAGAGACAAGGTAGTCTAACCTATTGCTGTAAGTCTCGGTATTGCTCGAGCAACGACAAAAGAAACAAGGTAGTATGGCCTATTGCTGTACGTTTCGGCACTGCCCGAGCAACGACCAAGGGCGGATGCTCGATATATCCAGCGATGGTCAAACGCGACTAGCTTAGGGCCAGTCATGTTTTAGCACTAAGCAAAGGCGACGGTCAGCTTGGGAGACAGAAATTGGTGTGTTTTGTGAAGAGACATTCGACAGCTGACATGTGTATCCGATTCGGCAACTACTGTACGCAGGTCGGTATCTTACTGTGACCGTTAGACGTATACAAAGATCCAAAATTATATTTTTGATGTGCAAAAAGGCGGATGCATGATGCCTGGTATTTCCCCGATTCGATTAGCCCAGGACGAACAGTTGACGAGCACCCAAGCAAGATCGTCTTTCAGCTACTGTAGTATAAAGTAGTGATGACATTGAAGGTTTTGTTTTTCGTGAGTGGGGATGGACAACGGACTTGTACCTGCGATGCACGAACTACAGCAGGCCGGTAGCGTTTGCTGCGACGGTTAGACATCTACAAAGATCCAAAAGTGTGTATTTGTTCATTTTGGCTACGTACTGTAAATAATACATGTTAATAGCGATGACCCAATGCGTATAGCTCATAGCCAGCCTTTGATGAGCACCAAGAAAAAGTGACGCTNTATTTTTTTTTCGCTGGTCGGGGGGGGGGGGGGGGGGGGGTGATAAAAAAAAAACTTGACTTATTGTTTTCTGGGATCACAACGGTCCGGTTTCTTCCCTTCAATATTAGGGGGGGGGGGGTGTGTGGTGTCGATAACTTTTATTTTTGTGCACCCTTGGTTACACACATTTATATTGCTTTTCTTCTTGCCGCCTTTCTGATATTCTTGCTTCAATATGCATTCTGTATCATTTGATTTTGAGTTCCGTTTTGATTACCTTTTGTCCTTGCTGTCTGGTCTACAGCAGCAGCAGTAGCTTGTGCGTACATTTTGTTTTCCTGGTACCCTGTACGTTGACAGTTTACTTGCTTTACCTTCATGCAGTTGTGTTATCTTATGTTTCGCTGTCTCACAGTCTCACCACATACTTATGTCAGTGATTTGTACTTCTCCACAACAGTAGAAGGACAATGTCGCTGCTAAGGGGACATAGCTGAGTACAGAGATAGCATAGTAGCTGGTACGTATTACGTAAGTAAGTAGCCGACAGTATGACACAGCAGTAACAAACGTAGGATACCAGGGGCAACTCAGTTCAATTACGTCGACACTGCGTGCCGCCACGTACTGTAATTACTGTACGTAGGTATCTATAGTAGGCCGTGGCAGCAGTAGTAGCAGCAGTATATGCGCTCTACAGCAGCAGTAGTAGTACTCACAGTCTCACCACATACTTATGTCAGTGATTTGTACTTCTCCACAACAGTAGAAGGACAATGTCGCTGCTAAGGGGACATAGCTGAGTACAGAGATAGCATAGTAGCTGGTACGTATTACGTAAGTAAGTAGCCGACAGTATGACACAGCAGTAACAAACGTAGGATACCAGGGGCAACTCAGTTCAATTACGTCGACACTACGTGCCGGCACGTACTGTAAGTACTGTACGTAGGTATCTATAGTAGGCCGTGACAGCAGTAGTAGCAGCAGTATATGCGCTCTACAGCAGTGGCATTAGTAGTAGTCGTACACATATGTATGTACGTATAATATGGATACAACAAGCACAAACTCGTACGTATTGTGTCGATGGTCGTATATACAAGTACGAAGTCGGTTCGTAGAAAGTGACGGTTTCATCAATAGGAAATGACAGTTTCACCTCGGGAAAGTCTTACTGACAATCAGGGTCCCACGACCCCACGAGTACAAACGTCGTATATAGCAGCATGTAGATGACTTTAGTTTCTGTTTGTTCTTGGGGTCTTGCTTGTAGCTCGGGGTCTTGCTTTGTAGCTCAACGAGATGTATCGATCCACCAGGCACCACCACGCCCTGCCGATCACTCAGCAAAGATACGAGCAGCCACGATGGGGGACTTCAATAACAGCCTCGCCCACACCATGAAGGGCCTAAAACTCAAGTTCAGCGGCAAAAATCCCGCAGACTTCAAGGACTGGCGGAAGGAGACCTGCCTCATCCTGAGCATCAACCGCAAGGACCTCGTCGGCATCATGAAGGGAACCCGCAGGCCAGCGGATAGCACCACTCCAACCAGATCCACGACCGATGAAACAACGACTGCACCCCACACGCTTGACCAAGCCCAGACAACGTACGACAAGGCTTCACAGGACCTCTACACCATATTGTACTTGCTCACTGAGAAGCCGGCACAACTCCTGGTACTCAAGCACGAAGACGAGACGGGAATCGGGGGCAACGGGCAGAAGGCCTGGCAGGAGCTGGAATCAAAGTTTCTGAAGATCACAGATGAGGTTATCCGCGCCAAGCTCGCAGAACTAGCGGCAACTTCCATGAAGCCTGGGCAGGATCCTGACGACTACTTCATGGAAGCCATCCTTAAGCGCAATGAGGTGGCGGGAATGGGAGAACCGATGACCGACCGACGCTTCAAGGACATCCTGGTCCAGGGCTTCACGGACGAGTACGATCCCGTCAAGTTTCAGATTTACCGGGACTCATCGTTCGGCCTCGACGACATACAGAAGACCATGCGCCACCTGTACCTCGACGCCAAGTCTCGCAGCAGCGAAGCCAGCGGGAGGATTGCCGGGCGCGGTGCTGTGATGTCAACAGAATCTGTCGCCTGTTGTAACTGCAACTGCGACCAGCACACCCCGCGCGGCGTCGCAATGTCCGCAGAGTCGGAGGTCTGCCACCATTGCAACAAGCAGGGGCACTACAAACGCAACTGCCCTGAACTACTAACTAAGAGCAAGGGCAAGCAGGAGAAGACCAAGGAGCACTCTGGGGGGAAGGCTGAGTCTGGAGGCGACACTGGACGGACGTGGTGCTCACACCACAACACGACGACACACTCTGACTCCGAGTGCTACGCACAAGGGGCGCCGCGCCCAAAGCAGGGCAGCGCCTACACAGCTTGTTCCACGCAGTGCAGCCACCATAACCCCGATGGAGATACCAAGAAATCGGAACTCAACTTCGGCAACGACTTCGACGGGGGCTTTCTGTTCACGGGCATTACTACTGCACGGACCTTCCTGCCCAACGGACAGGAAGCAGCAACGCTGGTGGAGAAATACACTACAGAACCCGTGCCCTCAGCGGTCCAAGGGCTACTCAGGACAGCAACTGGCATCATTTCCATCGTTGTAACCGGCCTCATCACGATCGCTCGGGGTCTATGGGAACTGCTGAACCACAGGAGCACGGTTGACGAGAAGAAGACCCTCACCGCCAGGGGTTCCGCGTTCGCGACCTTGACCAACGGACGGACGTTTCAGCCCAACAGCAACGAAATGGCGACGCTGGTGAACAGCGGCGCTACGGAGCACTTTCTGGACGACGAGCTGATCCCAGTGGTGAAGGATCGCATGATGAACCTCACACCCGCTGTAACCCTGACAGCAACGCCCCAACAGGACGGGGTGCCCCAACAAGGTGGACAAACGCTTGCAATAGTGACCATGTGCATGCCACAGGACGGTAACAAAACGCCAGAGGAGGTCACCGTCACTGGGACTAAGCACCACCAGCGTGCACAAATCCAGGACAGTCCGCAACAGCACGCGAGCAACCTATTGGTGGAGGACAAGTCATCAACAACGGCCGGAGCGTCATCGACGGGAGCTGGAGTATCCTCACCAGGGGCAGGAGCGTTATCACCAGGGCCTGGAGATTCATCATCAGGAGTCACATTCTCTATTTCACCCGGGGTCGCGCATGCTGCTTCGCCTGGGGTTGCACCTCTTACTTCGCCTGGGGTCGCACCGAAGGTCCCGCAACATGAGACCGCCAATGCGAGGCCCAATCTAAGCGCCAAGAAGACCTTCGACAGCACGCGCGACAACGGAGCATCAGCTAAATCATCATCGCCAGAAATCGACGGACCGACACCGCCTGTTTCGCCAGGGCGATCATGCATCCGTCCTCTCGGAGCTTCTGTCGTTTCAGTTTGGATTACTCCCTAGGCATGTGTGGCGCAGAGGCAGCGCACGAAGAACAAAACATGGACATCACACAGAGGTGATCGATCAGCCATGACGACATGCCGGACTACACCTCCAGGGGCATGTGCGTCTCGGCGCCATTCGGTTTGGAGCTTGTGCTCGATAGCAGAGCATTCGATTTCCTGATCATGTTGCGGGTTATCGACGTCGGAGAGAGGAACTACAAAAAGACGATGGCGGACAGCTTCTACCACAACATGCCGGAGCAGCAGCGCTGCCTTCATCTACGGGGAACAAGCGGAGCAAGGATCAGCATCTACAACCGGGAGCCATGCGGCTGGGGCTGGGGCGGCTCTGTTTTTCACTTAAGTAACAAAGACACAATAAGAAGAGCGCGATGGATTGATCACTGCAGCAGTACAGCAGTAGATTGATTCGTCAGCGACTCACGCTTATCAGTAACGCTCTTTTCGTTTTTGTTGTTATACCGGGGGGAAGGGTAGCATAGAAACACCACGGCACGTTAGATTGCGACACCGTCTCCGCCCTAAGATGTTCTGCCGTAGAAATCACCGTCGTGATAAAGCAGTAAGAAAGGAGTACAATCGCGTTCATCACTATTTTTAGTGCTGTAACATGATTGGGAACCTACTGTATATACAAGTACGAAGTCGGTTCGTAGAAAGTGACGGTTTCATCAATAGGAAATGACAGTTTCATCCTCGGGAAAGTCTTACTGACAATCAGGGTCCCACGACCCCACGAGTACAAACGTCGTATATAGCAGCATGTAGATGACTTTTGTTTCTGTTTGTTCTCGGGGTCTTGCTTGTAGCTCGGGGTCTTGCTTTGTAGCTCAACGGGATGTATCGATCCACCAGGCACCACCACGCCCTGCCGATCACTCTCATCATCTGCCTCTCTTCCTGAGCAGAGCATCAATAATATCACATCAAAATCTGGAACTCGGGTCACCAGTAACACCATCTTCTTCTACAGAGCTGAGCTCTCATCATATCACAGAACCAGCCTAACCGCGGTTCGGCACTTGGCCTCTATCTGGCATCATACGCCAGTCACAAGCCAATCTACTTCAACAACTTACTGAAGTACCTCCCTTATAATCAGTAATCAGGACGCGCATTGGGTGTACTGATGCTCTGTAGTTGGGTAGAAAAAAACGGTTCAATGTGAAGACAGAAACAACACTACAGCAACCGTCGTCACAGTAAGATACCAGGTACACTGCCGCAAGTTGGTGAATCAGAGGCAAAAATCAGATATCACACCACTTTGTATCCCAAAACCCAAGCGTCACTTTTTCTTGGTGCTCATCAAAGGCTGGCTATGAGCTATACGCATTGGGTCATCGCTATTAACATGTATTATTTACAGTACGTAGCCAAAATGAACAAATACACACTTTTGGATCTTTGTAGATGTCTAACCGTCGCAGCAAACGCTACCGGCCTGCTGTAGTTCGTGCATCGCAGGTACAAGTCCGTTGTCCATCCCCACTCACGAAAAACAAAACCTTCAATGTCATCACTACTTTATACTACAGTAGCTGAAAGACGATCTTGCTTGGGTGCTCGTCAACTGTTCGTCCTGGGCTAATCGAATCGGGGAAATACCAGGCATCATGCATCCGCCTTTTTGCACATCAAAAATATAATTTTGGATCTTTGTATACGTCTAACGGTCACAGTAAGATACCGACCTGCGTACAGTAGTTGCCGAATCGGATACACATGTCAGCTGTCGAATGTCTCTTCACAAAACACACCAATTTCTGTCTCCCAAGCTGACCGTCGCCTTTGCTTAGTGCTAAAACATGACTGGCCCTAAGCTAGTCGCGTTTGACCATCGCTGGATATATCGAGCATCCGCCCTTGAAACTATGGAAGACACTTTAGGAGCTTTGTACTGTACAGTTGACGTTTACCGGCCGCAATATATTATACCGACTTGGTGTAATAGCAAATCATAGGTCGAAGTCGGCTGTCGATAACTCTTCAACAAGCATGCCACCTTCTATATCGCAAGCTGAACGCCGAGCGTTACGTTTGGTTGCTGCTCATCAACGGCTGGCTATCGGCTCATCGCTTTGGGCCATAGCGAGGTACCATTTAGTCACGCCTGAAAATCTACCACAGGTAGAAGATAAATTCGGATTATTTAAAGGCACCTAACCGGCGCAGTAAGTTACCGACCTGCTTATACTTGGTGCATCGCGGGTACAAGTCCGTTGTCCATCTTCACTCACAAAAAAAAAAAAACGTCAATGTTATCAGGTGGGCGACAGCCATGCTTGGTGCTCGTCAATGTCCCGCCCTGTGCTAATCGCGTTGGGTCACATCGTCAGGTAGATTTCAGGCGTCCCCCTTGCAACTATAGAAGGTGCGTTTGGATATTGTAGACGTCCAGCGGTTGCTGCAAGATACCGACTTGCTATGGTGGTTGGTGAATCCCAGGCAGGAGTCAGCTTTCGACTTGCTGGGCGACGCTCTTGCTTTGCACTAGACAATGGCTGGTTCTCAGCTAACCGGGTCGAGCCATCGCTGGAATCATGTTTCCAACCACTGAAAGTTTAGGACATATGTTTGTATCTTCTAATATTTTGCAAGGGTGGATGCATGGTAACTGGCGGCGACCCAACGCAATTTGCCGACGGCCAGCCTTTGGTGAGCATCAAGCAAATACTGTGACGCTCCGCTTCTAAGATAGAAGGTGGTGTGTTTCGTGAGAAGAGGTTGACAGCTGAATCATGCCTGCGATTCACCAACTACAACAAGTCGGTATCTTACTGCGGTCGTTCGACATCTTGAGCGGTAGGGTTAAGTCTTGTACATTTACAAGGGCGGATGCATGGCCCTGGCGATGACCTGAGGCAATTAGCCCAGGGCGAGCAATAGACGAGCACCGAGCAAGGTCGCCGCCCAGCTGTTAACAGTGGCATTGAATGCTTTGTGTTTCGATAGTAGTGGAGATGGACAACGGACTTGTGCCTGCGATGCACAAACTACACCAGCAGCAGGTATGTATCTTACTGCGACCGTTAGACGTTTACAAAGATCCGAAAGTATTGACTGCATTATTTATTTTCAAGGAATGGTGGATGCATGATACCTAGCGATGCCCAACACGATTTACCGACGACCAGCCTTTGACGAGCACCAATCGAATAGGGCGACGCTCCGCTTGTGAGATAGAACGTGACGTGTTTTGTGAACAGACATCGACAGGAGTTGAATTATGTCTCCGATGCACCAACTACAGCAAGTAAGTTGGTTTATTACTGCGACCGTTCGACATCAAACAACTATCTTACAGATTGGTGAGGGCGGATTCAAGATACCTGGCGATAACCCGACGCGAGTAGCCCAAAGCGAACCATTGATGATGAGCACCAAGCAAGTCGTCGTCAAGCTAGCGGAAGTGAAGGTTTTTGTGCTTCATGGGTGCTGGAGATGGAGAACGGACGTGGAGAACGGACGCGTGTCTCTGATTCACCAGCTACAGCAGGTCGGTATCTTACCTCGACCGTTATAATTCCAAAAGATAAAATATATTGCTTTTTATTTGCAAAGAAAGGCGGATGCATGATGCCTGGCGATGGCTCGATGCCATCAGCCAAGGGTCAGCCATTGACGAGCACCAAGCCAGGCCATCGCCGAGCTAGTGGTATTAAAATCGTTTGTTTTCCGTAAGCGGAGATGGACAACGGGCTTACTTGTGGCTGAAGTGCACCAATTACGGCCGGTCGGCTTTTTATTGCTACCGCTATTACTGCAATAGACGTTCACAAAGGTCCTCACTTGTTTTTTTCTCATTTACATGCAGGGGTGACTCAATTGCATCTACTTTGTAAGCGATGGCTGAACGCGATTAGCGCAGGCTCGGCCTTTTATGAGCACCAAACAAAGGTGTCGCTCAGCCCGTGAGATATAATGATGTGTTTCGTGGAGAGAGGTCGACAGCTACAGTAGACAGCAGTAGTAGCTGGCTTCTTCCCCCGAGTCACCAACCATTACGGCAAGTCGGTTCCTTTACCGCCACCTTTAGGAGTCTAACAAAGATCCTTTTGGATTTTGTGGAAGTCTACCGGTCGCACATAATTTACCGATCTACAGTAAGTAGTAGTTTGTGCATCGCAGGAACAAGCCCGTTGTCCATCTGCATTTACCAAAACATAGGCTCCTCCAAGGCCACTTTTCATAGCTGGACGACGGCCTTACTTGGTGCTCGTCAATGTCTTGCCCTGGGCTAACCGCGCAGGGTCATCGTCAAGTATCACGCATCCGCCCATGGGAAAATAGAAGATTATTTTGATTCTCTGTAGACATCTACCCGTCGCAGAAAGATACCGATCAGATTCTGCTGTAGTTGGTGAACCGTAGACATTTAAATAAGCCAGCCGTCGACCTCTGTCCACGAAACACATCATCTTCTATCTCACAGGGTGCGCGTCACCTTAGCTTGGCGCTCGTCAAAGGCGGGTCCTAGGCTCGTCGCTTTTGAATAATCGCTAGGTATCATTTAGCCACCATCTCAGATATATTCTACAGATTCTGTAGAATACACTTTGAGATATTTGTGTAACGGTCGCAGTTAACATGTCAACTTGCTGTAGTTAGTGAATCGGAGGCAGAATTCAACTGTCGATGTCTGTTCACAAAATACCCCACACATTCTATCTCTCAAGCGGAGCGCCACCATATTTTCTTGGTACTCATCAAGGCTGGCCGTCGGCCAATCCCGTTGCAAATATCCACCCTGGCAACTAAATAAATATACCGTATACTCAGGTATAACTGACAATAGTTAGGATCTTCGCAAAATTCTAACGGTCGCAATAAGATACCGACCTGCTGCTTGTGCTGTAGTTTGTGCATCGCAGGCCACAAGTTCGTTTTCCGTCTCTACTGTTGTACGTAGTACCGAAGCACAAACATAGAAATGCCACTAGCTGGGCGTCGATCTTGCTTGGTGCTCGTCAATTTGCTCGTCCTGGGCTAATCGCCTCGGGTCATTGCCAGGTACCATGCATCCTCCCTTGCAAATCCAAAAAAAGAGTTTTCGACACCACACACCCAAAACTTTATTTTGGACCTCTCAAGGGGGGAGGGGGGGTACGATAGACCCATCCCCCCCCTCATAACGCCACACAATCTCCTATATAAAACATCCCTATACTAAATCCTATATAATACCAAGGGGGGCACAGCCTAGGGGGGTACTACAGTCCATGCAGCCCCCTAAGAGCGGACAGGCGCCGGCCGTAGAAGAGACAGAGAGAGAGGGAGAGAGTGATCACGATGAGCACTGTCTCCGTGGTGGAGGGAGCCCTATCCAAGGCCTCCTTCGCAAAGAAGCCTCGTTGCTTGAGGCCTATCAGCGGCGTCAAAGCTCACGTCAACGACCCCATGCACTAACGTACCCCTGAAGTGCAAGTTTTGCAGCCCTGCAGAGTGGGTGTGGAAATACTGGATGTCCCATCACGTAGAAGGGCAGCATTCCACTTCGTTGGCTCTGAACAAAGCAGACCCCAACACTGCGAGATTCGAAAGTAGCTTTGACGTAAGCAAGACAGAGAAGGAGGCGGTGGCGGAAAGGATGCCTAAGGGCAAGGCTGCCAGAGCCCCCGTAGCACGCCGAACGGTCTCCCAGCAGAAGAGTAAGGGTTCCATAGCCCCCGCAGCACGCCGTAAGGTCTCACAGCACGACAGGGGGTCAGATGAGTCAGACGACTCAGAGGAGGAGCAAGAGGAAAAGGAGGAGGAAGAGGAGGAGGAGTCAGAAGAGAAGTCAGAAGAGGAGAGGGACGGGGGGGGGCGGGAGGAGGAAGAGCAGTCGGAAGAGAAGAGGGACGGGGGGGGAGGGGAGGAGTAAGCGGAAGACGACAAGGACGACCGCAAGGATGAGAACGAAGACGAACGGCCGGGGGGACGAAGGGAATGGGGTGAAGGAGGGGAAGGGGGGAGCAAGAGGGGACGGGCGGGGAGTAGCAGCAACGGTAGCGAGACACCGGGCGAGAACGTGGGAGAACCCGTGCGCAAGAGTAGGCGGGGCAGAACGATCACGCAAAGCGTTCGCCAGAAAGATCTTGGCAGTCTTCGATGATTACATTTGTGCGATCATTACGTTCCTCGTCGTGGAGTGTTTCCCAGGCCATTTGACTCAATCAAGCACGATGGCTTGTTTTCGTGACTGAAATATTAAGATCTTTGTTGTTGTCGTCTAGGCACACCTTGGTGGGGGGTTGTATCCAAGCAATGTTCTATCTCTTAATCAAGTACCTTGAAAGACCTTTTTGTGTGAGAGTTGGTGAGAGGGGAAAAGCCAAGAAATTCACAAAAAAGGAAAAACAAAAACTTTTTTTTCGGCCCTCCGGGGGGGGAGGGGGGGGGTAGTGTGGTGTGCGGGATAACTTTTTTTGTGCGCCCTTGTTTTTACAGTAACGTTTTAGATGTCTAACGGGCGCAGTAAAGATAGCGACTTGTTGTAGTTGGTGAATCGCAAACAGAACTCAGCTGTATACCTCTCTTCACGAGGCACACTACCTTTTGTATGACAAGCTGGGCGTCACATTGTTTGCTTGGTACTCATAAAAGGGCTGCCCGTCGGCTGCTCGCGTCGGGTCGCCGCCAGTTATCATGCAGCCGCCATTGAATATATAGAAGATAGATATGTTTGGATTTTGGTGGATTTCTACCGGTCGCAATAATAAGAGAGATATACCGACCTGCTGTATTTTGTGCGACGCAGGCACACGCCCGTGGCCCATCTGCACTCACCAAACATAAACTCTTTGAATGCCGCTTTTCATAGCTGGGCGACGGCCTTGCTCGGTGCTCGTCAACGGCTCGCCCTGGCGCCTGCTGCCTACCCATGGGAATACTGCTTTATGTAACGCCAATAGTTGACAAATTCCTACTACTGCAACGCACTTCAATCCAGCATAAAGCAATGTTGCCCAGTACAAGTACGAGCGGCGTATCTTACACTCCCATGGCTCTTCGCTGGACCTGTTTCCCGTCTGGTGTCCCAGAACTCCATGCTGTACATCTCATATATCTTAAATATCTCATGGGGAGCAGTATGCATGGCAGGCTTATTAACGCAGAGCAGCATCGTTATCGTTGCATGGCCTGCCTACCACGATCTCAGCTGTCCACGCGGCAACGGAATGACGGCTAAATGCCCAAAATTGCTACTACTCAGGGCGCCGATATTTCGCAGCCGAAAACATGTCTCAGGAAAAACTGCATGTACTTTTCTCGGAAGTGCCCAGAACACGCGACCATCGGGGTTGTGTTATGATTCAAGACTGGAGCGAAGTTTGTCGCGGCGCATTCGGAGGTACTTCTACGAGCATACCCGGTAAACCATACCAATCCATGTACAGTATATATATATATATATAGTACAGGACACCTAATAAGAAACAGGCAAAATCTGGCGCAGGCTGTATTTTTTATTTGAGAGAGGGCGCTTCCTACACTAATATCAATATAACGACTCCCGAATTTAATATTTTCCTCTACATATCAGCCTGGCCTTCTTATTATAGCCTGTTTCTTATCAGGTGTCCTGTACTTGTAGGTATTGCCAAAGGAAGCGGAAGTTCGATATCGTTAAGCCGCGAAGGTCAATGCTTATGTGCGACGCTTTCCGTTCCTCGTGAACAAGTTCGAAACCCAGGCTATATATCGTAGCCGTACAAAACACGTAAACGAGTACGCACGTAAATACGCGTACTCAGGAGATCACGTTTTTTTTCTTCGAACGCCACACTCCTCTTTTCGAGAGTTCAGACATGCGAGAGAGTATACTACAGCAGCAGCAGCAGCAGCAGCAGCAGCAGCAGCAGCAGCAGCAGCAGCAGCAGCAGCAGCAGCAGCAGTAGCAGCAGCAGCAGCAGCAGTAGCAGCAGCAGCAGCAGCAGCAGCAGCAGCAGCAGCAGCAGCAGCAGCAGCAGCAGCAGCACAGTAGAACCAAGCACAAATACATGTTTCGTTTTTTTTTCGTGAGTGGAGATCAACAACAACTGGCTTCTGCCTCCGATACACCAACTACAGCAAGCAGCAAAATAGTCGGTATCTTACTGCGACCGTTAGACACCCACAAAGATTCAAAGGTAGATTTTACGTACGCATATCTGCAGGGGTGGCTCTACGTATATATGAAAGCCAGCGATATCCGAACGCGGTTAGCCCCAGGCCATCTTTTGATGTGTGCAAATAAAAGTTAAGGTTAATCTTGTGGCAGAAGGTGTGTGATGTGCTTCGTGACCAGAGGTTGACACCTTAACTGAGTTATTCCTCCAATTCACCAACTACAACATGTCGACATCTTACTGCCACCGTTGGACGTATACAAAGATCCCAAATTGAAATATACCAGGAAGGTACCTGGTATACAGCAGTATGCTCATGGGTGGCTGAATAACCACCCAGTGATAACCCAACGCCTTTATTAGCTCATGGCTAGCCTTCGCCGAGCACCAGACACACGGGTAGGGCTCAGATTGTGAAAAAACAGGTGGTGCGTTTCGTGAAGGGGTGTCGACAGCTGACTATTGTAAATGCCTTCGATGCATCAACTACAGCAATCTTGACACTCACAGCTCAGCTTGTGAGGTACGTATCATAGGAGTTGGGGTATTTCGTTCAGAGAGAGCTATACAACTGGCATCTGTATGGCACCAATACGTAGTACGAGTAGTCGGTATCTTTTACTGCGACTGTTAGACGTCTACAAAGATCCGTTTGTATCTTGTAAATATTCAGCGGCTGACGTACGACACCTGGCGACGACCCAACGCGAAAAGCCCTGGGCCAGCCCTTGACTAGCACCTAGAAAATATGCCACCCAACTTGTGAGATAGAAAGTGGTTGGTTTCATGAGTGGAGATGGACAACTGACTGGCTCCAACTACAGAAAAAGCCGGTATCGTATTGTGACCGTTACACGTCTAAGATACAAAGATCCAACAACTGTTGTATGGTTAGTATGATCAGAGGTGGCGAGATGATGCCTACCGATGATCAAGTAAGTGTGGTAATACGCTCAGAGCTGGCCTCTTTGATGAACACAAAGCACGGGTGAGGACGTTGTGAGATAGAAGGTGGTGTTTATTTCGTGAAGAGGGGTCGACAGCTGCCTTTTGCCCCCGATTCACCAACTAACTACTGTACAGTCGGTATCATTCTGCGACCGTTATACGTCTACAAACTGAATATCCAAACGTATCTTCTATATGTTCAGGGGTAGCTAAATGAGGCCTAGCGATGACCCAACGCGATTCGCCCAAGGCCAGCCTTTGATGAGCACCAAGCTGAGGTGACGCTCAGCTAGTGAGATAGAAGGTTGTTTTTCGTGGGGAGAGATCGACAGCTGACTTCTGACTCCCATTCACCAACTACTATAGAAAGGTATCTTACTGCGCCCGTTAGACGTAATATGTCCAAGCGTATCTTATAAATTTGCAGCGGCGGATGCACGAAGCCTGGCGATGACTCGACGCCATTAGCCCAGGGCGAGACATTGGCGATAATCAAGCCGACGGTCACCCAGCTACTGATAGTGACGGCATTGATTCTTCTATGTACGAGTATATACATATTTTTGTGAGTGGAGATGAACAACGGCCTTTCTTGTGGATGGGGTGCACCAAGTGATGGGAAATGACGGCACGTCACCAAAAACACGAGTAGCCGTCACAGCGTACTGCCGCAGTGTCTACACTAACACTTAGTAGTTGCGTGTAGATTGCCGTCACGTCACACGAAAAACTGCCGTATTGCCGTCACGTCACATGACAAATCGCCGGCATTCCCCATCTTTGCTACACACAGCAGGTCGGTATCTTACTGCGACCGTCAGAGCCGTTCACAACGATCCACAATTAATTATATCTTCAAGATTTGCAGGGTGTCGACTACAAAGCTAGCGATGCCCGAATACCCGAACGCAGTTAGCCCAGGGCCAGCCTTTGGTGGGCACACAGGAGGGTAAAAGGTTCCTCTTGTGGCGACATAAAATGTGAGATGGTTCGTGACGATAGACCGACAACTGAGTTATTATGGCTGCAATTCACAAACATATTAATCACAGCAAAAGTCGGTGTCTTACTGCGACCGCTGGACGTGTAGAAACATGTCCAGAAGTAAACTACACACGATGTGGCCGAACGATACCCACTACTAGCAATAAGACCCAAGGCCGTTAGCCCATAGCCACCCCTTGCCGAGCACCATACATAGGTGGTGGGTATCAGTTTTTTAGATAGAAGGTGGTGCGTTTCGTGAAGGGGTATCGATAACTGATTTTTGCACCCGATGCACCAACTAAAGCAAGAATGTCGGGGTCTTTTACTTCGACCGTTAGACGTCTACAAATACCCAAAAGTTAGCCAAACTTGCTCTATCCCAGTTCTCGACACAGACATGCCTCATTATCTCTACCAATGAAACCTGCTCGGTCCGTTACGTACTTCGTTTGCGTAGGCCGTTACTCTGTCGTAAGGACAAAACTACCCTTTATAGATTCAAGGTTGGCTAAATGGTACCTATTGCACCGGTGACCCAATGCGATTAGCGCAGGGTCAGCCTTTAACGGACGAATGCTACGATAGAGGTGCACCGGGATTTTTCTGAGCTCCTCACTTGAGGAGCTCCATACTTCACCCGAAAAACGATTTTGGAGGAAACCAAAAGTGCTACCAACCGACAATCCCATGAGCTAGGTATACTGTCGAAAATATGGCAACAAAATAATGAAAGTCCGACGAATTTGGGTTACGGAGCCCGATCATTCAGAGAAAAAAAAACAGCCAAAAGTGCTATCTCTATCGTAGCACCCGTCAACGATTACAAAGAAAAACGGTGGCGTTCATGAGCGTGTGAGATGGAAGGTGATGTAGATTTTCTTGAAGAGATTGACGACAGCTGTGCATGACTTCTGCCTCCGACTCGCCAACTGCAGCAAGTCAAGAGATTGACGACAGCTGTGCATGACTTCTGCCTCCGACTCGCCAACTGCAGCAAGTCGTCAGTGCTTTACTGCGACCGTCAGTGAATGATAGCAAGCCACGGCCCAACGCTGTTAATTCATGGCCAGTCTTTGATGAGCACGAAGCACAAGCATGTTTGACACCCACATCTTCTGAGAAAGAAGGTGGTGTGTTTCGTGAAGTTATATCACGGACGACTTCGACATCTAATTCGGCCTCCGATGCACCAACTACACCAAGCAGCAAGAGTCGGTATCTTACTGCGACTGTTCGACGTCTATCTATACAGATCCAAGCGTATGTTGTAAATATCCGGGGTTGGATATATGACACGTTCCCTGGCGATGACCCAACGCGGGTAGACCTGGGCCAGCCCATCACGAGCACCAAACAAAGCGCCGCCCAGCACAGAGTGCAACGCACATCTTGAAACAAAAAGGCATTTTCTCGATTTGTACAGAACCCCCAACGCCCCTATTTGTTTTCGCTCAGTATTTTCTACGTCGATTTGGGATCGGAATCCCGCGTGCTCCCTTCATATATTCCGGACATCTTCCGCAGGAGGGCTACGAGTACTACTGTAGGCTGAACTTGAGGACCGTACACACATTGTGTATCCCTTCTTTTTGCAGCTTCTAGATTCAGTTGAGGTTTGTACGAAAACTACACGGTAAGCTAATCGGAGTACTACGTCAATGTGTGTCATGTTTGGGCACTTTTTTTCATTCCATTTTATCCCCGTTGTCTTCTCTTCGCTCTCCCTGTATACGACGAGTGGCTAGACCCGGGGTCATCAAGTATGCTATTCCCCATCCCCATTACGGTATATATATACGTGCCTTGCATTTTTATCGCGACAATATTTCTGCACTTTTTTTACCTCGTACAATTAATACAACAATACGTAGTACCGTAAGCCTTATAGGACTGGAGTCCCATTTTGGGGACAAATTACTTATAAATAGAGAGGATTGTCCCCAAAACGGGTCTGCAGTCCTAAAAGGGGTAAACTCCCAAAACAGAATGTTGCCACGAGCACGGTATGCCCGGTAGACGGATCAGATCTTGTAGCAGGCGCACCTTACGATACAGCAATAGTAGTAGTTGAAATAGTTGTGACCTCACTGGTACGAGTATAGGGGACTTCGTTCATGGCCCAACATTCCGTGCATCGGGTACTACGTACGGGCAGTATTTCCTACTCTCTCGGCTCCGTTTTCCCTCGAAACAAAAATATTTGAACTCAACAGCCGCATGCGTGGTCCACACCTTGGTCTCGTGTGCCGAACAATGAACGCAAGCAGCCAGAGAATCGTCACCGGCGGGAATGCGTTATTATTGAGCACCAAAATTCCTAAACAAAGCTGGAAAATCAGATCCATTTTTAGTTTATTGTTGATGGATCGAGCGAACATTATCCCAAGAGCGGCATGCATGCAAATACATGGCCTATTGCGCGATCAGCGCTTGAAACAGCAAATTGACAACGTCCAGATTCTAGAAATGGTCACGTTTAGATCACAGTGTTCTCTTACACAACAATCAATTGGTCGTCACCTCTCCAGCTGTCGATCAACAACAGCAAGAGAAGAACCCCGTCACGCAAGGGTCTTTATCACAAGACACTTCACAACTGGACGGGTCATCTACCAGGCGGTCACCGGGCCAAGGCTCATGCCGAAAATACCGCCAAAAAATAATCATCCCATGTCGGATTACGGCGTTCGAGTTCCACCAAATTTCGCAGGAGACCCCGACACAAGCAAGTCAGTCCTTCGTATACCGCAAGCGTAAAAAAAGGATTTTGCTTAGGGCTTCAATCGTTTGCCCGCCTAACAAGAGACTTTACGCCTTGTGCCGCTCCTGACATAGGGTGGCTGCCTGGCAAAAGCTGCCGTCAGCACGTTTGCTTTATTCAAAGCCCCACCCAACAAAAGCCAACAATCTGCCTTACACCTTTGCCACCGCTGCGTTAGTTTGCCCGCGCATCAAAGCACAGCAAGACACCACTACGGATGACACCAAACAGCAAATACACCAGAGCATAGGTATAAATATTATGCTGTTATGCTGCCGCAACATCCCAACACCAAAAGCTGTAAAAAGGGGAGAAGGGTGAATGGGAAGCCACCGGAAACAAAACTCTTGGCCACCCTTGAGGTTTCGTGGAGGAACATGAAGTAATTTACTATATAGAGGCCGCACATCCTAACCAGCACATGGGCGCACCCCACACAGCCGGCACGCACCGACGTTAGTCGGGGCGGAATACAAAGAAAAATAAAATTCGCGCAGTATGGGCGACGAAATATATAATTTACGTCGCACATTTGTTTTTTTTTGGAAAAAATTACTGAACAAGATAGGCCGTGAAAACCCAAAGGTCACGCATGACGGCCGCCCCACAAGACGAACGACCAGATTGAGGCGGCGGCACGGTCGACGTCTTGTACACTAAAACGAAGTAGCAAGAAGTGGAAGTGTCCCGTCACTGGGTATTTTGTTTTGACACGTCCAAGTCTTTAGCTGTCAAGACTCCGCAACACCCCCCCCTATTTGCCGTCAAACCTATTAAAAGCAGTTGGTTGCTTGCTCTCGTACCTATATTTTGCAGAAAATGTCACACCGACTCACACCGACTGAAGAGCCCAGAAAAAACTGCCATCCTTTTTTCTGCAGTAGTGGCAGCCAATACCAGGTTCTACATCGGAGTATAGAACAAAGTACGCCCACTATTACACCACAAACTTCAACATCAAGTAAACAATGCCGAGAGACAGAAATAACTTTCTTGCCTCGTGGCAAAAACAGGAGACTGACACGTATCACCAATTGTTGCTTGCGCAGACGACACATTTTTTCCCCTTGTAATTTAACCTGACGAGGCGCCAAACTGCCACGCACCCGGTACACGAGCTGGTATGTGTGTACCACTCCGTCCCCCCGTTCAACCTCGACCAGTGATTACCTTTGTCCTAGGTGGATAATGTACCCTGACATCTCGACAGGACACAAAGTCACCCTCGAAACAGTATCGGCCACAAATCGGGAGTTGACAAAATATTGGCGGTACATTAGGAGTCCACCAGGTATATAGACTGCGATTAGGCAGCAACACCAACAACTCCGTACGTATAAATGACGAAATAAATGAGCCACAGCAGTAGCGAGGAAACGTGCCCTCCCCCCTCTCCACGCGCCAAGTGCCAGCCAGAGCAAAATAATCTAGTAATACCAGGTAGTTAACAGATGTTGGAAGGGGGGGAGGAGGGGGGAGCGGTGTACGTATAGCTACCTAATACTAAGTAAGCGCGGCAAGTTTCGCTGTGCCGTACGTGCGTAGGATAGCGTAGGCAGCGATAGTACTACTACTGGGGTTGTAGTGGTAGAAGCAGCAGCAGCAGCAGCAGCGACAGTCTAAGGGAAGAACGCGGCCCCGTCGCCTTCCCACCAGTTGGCCTCAGCGTCGCCGCCGTCGAGCATCTCGAAGTTGAAGCTGAACTCGCTTTCGTCGGGGCCCTGGCCTTCGTCAACGACCTCGAACGTTTCGGAGCATCCGAAAAGGTCCGAGTCTTCGAAGAGCCCGACCCTGATCTTGTACTCTCCGGGAGAGGTCGAGTCGGGCAAGGTGACGTCGTAGTCGCCCACTAATAAGAAGTTGTTTTTATGTTCACGGGAAACACGGAAAGTAGGAAAGGACGGAACCGATGACGTTAGAACAAAGACAGATCCAAGAGATGCCGATGGCAGTACGTACTGTAGTAGTAGCTGGCTGAAGGGGGTGCAAGACTGAGAAGACATCGAGTGATGCATGCGACAGGGTTCAAAAGGGTGTAAAACATATACAGAAATACAGTAGCAGTATACGATGCTCACGACTCAGAAATAGCTTGATATCAAGCAAAAACACCAAGAATACCCTTTTTAGGGAGGCTCGAGAAAATGTTCTCAGCGGCGACCAAGCACTGCAGTAAATCGTGTAGCACTGCTCCTGTGCGCCACAGGGTTGACAATGAGAACAGGCACAGGGAAATCGGAGACACGAATAGCGAACGTTTCAGCTGTGCCCGAAATCATCTTACGAAACAGCAACAAAGTCTCCTTCATGGCCAACGTGCTCGTCACAATACGCCCACATTCTAAAAGTGCTGGATTTTGTTGACGAAAACTAAAGCATGCACGACGATGAATCAAATAGTAAACCAGCCTTCCCAGCCTTCGGGTGATGCGACGGGGTTGGTAGCCTGGCGTATTTGACAGTCGGACTGACAGAGGTGCAGCGAATTAGCTCAATCCGTAGGGATCCAAGGCCTAACGGATACCATTCTGTGACTTGTACCAGTACGAATAAGTGAACTCACTTGAGTCCTTGCAGCCAACTCCGGGCTTATCGCATACGGAGGTTACCCATGTGCCGCAGTCGCTGTTGCCAGACGCGGTATAGAGGTCGATGCTGAACCGACCGATCTGAGAGCCGAATCCGTTGTTGTAGTCGAACTGCAGAGTAGGTTATTGATCGGCAAACACACATTTGAGCACGGCGGAGCAGAGTTAAGACGGCATGATACCTCAGATACGGTCGTGTTATGAATCGGCGTCGTTGTACGAAAGTCCAAGAGCAATGCGCCACGATCGCCACAAATCATGATATCATAAATAAGGTTGTCTCGGTGTTAGCGAGAATGCTGGCCTCGTTTCCCCGCCGGAAGAGAAACATGATTAAATTTGTGATGTATAAAGGAGAGCGTCACGCATCGTAGTCGGTAAACGATGGTTTGTGATGTGTCCAACAGTGCCAAACATCCATGTAGTCGAACTGTGATATGTCGCAATTGGCGAGCGTCATTCACAACAGTGTCGTAGGGGCCGTGCGACATGCGACAAGGAAAAAAATCCGGTGCCGATATGCATGCAAAGGCTTTTTGAAAGGCCGACTACGTACTGTAACGCAAAAATAGTACGAGTACAAGGGAAACAAAAAAAACGAGGGCAGTTTCTCCGGCACGTTCAGCAGGAAACCTAAACCCACTTACACAGAACGAGGGCAGTCCCTCCGGCATGTTGCAGGGGAAACACAAAACTCTCTTCTTGGCGAAATCTATACAGATGATGTGTACGTACGCACACGGAACATACTGGTGGAAGATGTTTACACCAGACATTGAAACGCATGCTCACCTCGACCGTGTACTCCTGCCCAGCGTAGGCCATGTCGCCGTCCTCCGGAGACGTGACTGTGATGTGTCGCGTGCTGTCGCCATCGTCAACAGCGGTGGAAGCAGCCAGCACGAACTCGGAGGAGCAGTCGGCGTTGGACTCGTCGTTCGTGTCCATGACTCGCACCTTGTACCCGGTCGAGGTGGTACCGTCCATCGGCTCCGGCATGACAACGTCGAAGTTGCCTGCCGTGTCGGGGCAGCCGCCGTCTCCGTACTCGCAGAGGGCGGTCACCCACTCGCCGCAGTCGCCCTGTGATAAGATAGGGATACGGGATCACAGGATACACGCAGGACAAAGACTGCCGTTAGAATATGGTAGGATATGATATGGCATTCAACACAATACACCCAGAAAAGGAATGACCGTTGTTAATATAACACGACACCGGCACTGTGAACGAACTTGTGGGCAGTATTCTCGAGTAACTTCAAAGGAGGGATGACTGGTATATACAGGTTAAGGGTGCTGCAGAGGGGCGGTCGGGACCGCCTCGTAAAATAACGCAACTTGTTACTGCAGTTTTAATATAAGTCGTAACGGCGTTGATGAAAAAGTGAAGGCATACGAGTATTGGTATGTAAGATACCCGGTATTTGAACGACGCCGTCGATGTGTATATCGCTATGTGAATTTTGATGTGATTCTTCTATACATGCTGCACGCGGGGCATGAGGCGGGTTGCACGACCGTCTTGGATCGAAAGCAACGAATGTTTTTCGACGGCCCTCACGGATGACATTTTGCTCTGTCGAAACAGCCGGGGATCGACAAGCTTATCTCCGGAGTGGGTATGAAACTACGTCATCTCCGGAATGCGCAAGAAACTGCGAATTCGACTCGGGGGATTTTGAAAACGTCACCAATCCGACCGAATGAATGGTAGCTCGGGTAAGTGAGTGAGGATCATCTCACCGAAGGCTTTCGCTGTAGGGTTTTGACGATAGTATATACAATGTAGTACTCAGTTTGTTGGATGGGCGACTATTCAAGACATTCATGCATTTCTTCGCTTTGACACGAGGCATACCCTAACATAATATCACGAATATATACGGTTGGGGTAAATAAAATACAAAAAAACAAAGTTTGAACTACGTACACATGTAAAATGTGGATCACATCAGTTTTGCCAAAAAGGAGGTAAGTAAACTTTCAACTACGTAACAAGAAAATGTAATGGGACTCGAAAAATAATCGTAGTGGTAGGTAAGGAGAGAGCAACATCCATGGAAAAAGAAGAGTGCGTGCTCAAATTTCGTAGAGACAGCAGGGAAGCGACACGATCCGAAAAGTCGACAATAGGTCTAGAGATTGTCTTGAGATTATGGTGTAAGAATCATCCGACGTGTATAGGTGGGTGTGTGTTGTCTTGACATTGCGCCGTTATTTTTACCCCAACGAATTTTTTACACCCAGTACACCCAGGTCACGTATCCCGGGAAAAAAAACGGGAGTGCATCTCAAAGGTTGGCGAAGACGTAACAACAACGTGTAAAAACACCCATGTCAAAACACGTACACGAGTGTATAGAGCGGGGCAAATCCAATCACCCGATCTGGCAGCGCCCTGGCTCTCGCCCAGCTCGTGTATTTTGTTTTCACATTGAACCGTTATTTATACACCAACCACCTCAGTAGACCCAGTGTACATCCCAATTACCTGGTACGCATTTAGAGATATGCAACTGTTTTGTGGTCACAGCTCGGAAGATGGAGCAAAACAAAACCAAAAATAAATATAGATCGTGTATGTACGATAATATGCAGATAGAAAACATGTGTCATTTTCTAAACAAACCATTTCGGGCGGGACTCGTAGACGAGCCAGAATATCACAAACCACCAGCTATTACGTGCGCCGTATTTACTTGTCTACCGTGAAGCGGGTCCAATTAATCATCTTCACTTTTCCTTTCTCTTTCATCCCTATTGATAGTCGTGACTCAGATTCGGGGTCACAAAGTAGGCTTCTCTTCCTCCCCCCCCACTGCGCTTCTTGCCTTGCATTTTTATCGCAATAAGACTTCAGCATTTTCTTCCCTCGTCCACGCGAATCAAATTGTGCCAACCCACGCTACTATTAATAGGCGCTCTCATCAGCTGATTCCGTTTTAATTTACTTTTGCAAATAAACTCCTAAGTCCGACCTACGCGAGATTCGAACTCCAGACATTAACGCTTAGAAGCGTTCGAGGTTGCCACTATTAAAGACAATCGGGGCGACCGACATAACTACAAACAATATTTTCCGTTCATACGCACACATAATATGCGTTCATCCTGATAAGTGGCTTCGCTCTCTTTGACTTAAAAACTTTCGAAGGAGCTAAAAAAAAATAAAGACCTACAACAGGACTGCATCGTTTTTACTACTCCTTGTTCCTGTGTGTGTAGCGAGCGTCTATATATCAACAAGATTTTGATAAATGTCCAATTATCAACAAGATTTGGATAAATACCGAAGACCAGTAAACATGCATTCTCGGGTAAGAAACTCGTATATCGTGTGTTTTGTACACTCATCACGAGCGAGTGTTTATTTGGTATGTCCCTCTTTTGGCGCAAAAAAAACAATTTAGCTATTGTTTTGTTGCATATTAACGAAATCCTCGAGCTCACAGCTGTCATTTTTTTTTTTTTCCAATATAATGTAGCACGACTATTGTTACAGGGAACCACAACAGCAGTAAATAGGACTAACGGTATGCACAACAATATGTATTCCTGTTTAGTATAGTCCTCCGTAGAATACTACGTAGTATTAATAGTTTAGACATAAACGAACACCTGGTACATGGTATATATAATACTGCTACTATCGTACGCCACAAAAAAAAAACGGATGATTTTGTTGGAACCAGAGGAATGAAGAAAATTTGATGGTACAGGAGTAATGGTCTGTAAGAAAATCGAATTATAATCCACAAAAAATCGAGCAAAATCAAACCGAAATCCAAAATACTCCACGAAAAAAACACTTGCCGCCTTCACGCATGACATATCGACTGCTGTGCACTGGATGTCGACGGGCAGAAAGGAAGGTTCGTTGATGTGAACAACTCAGATCGTGATTTTACACCATAAAAAACAAACTACGGACGTACATACTTCCGACCTGTCTCGATGCATGTTTCGGTTGATGTTCGTACAGCAGTAGTTTCGTATTTGTTTAGACAAAATGTGAGCCCGAGTTTTTTGTGACATCGAAAGGTCCGATGCAGTCAACCAACGTACGATTTTCAGAACGCGATTTGGCAGAAAAAGAGTGTTCGGTCGTTGTTGAGTTTGTCAAACGTTGACAAACTTCAGTCATTCGATATGAAATAAAGACATGTTACGATACGTTGAGCGAGTGCCAACTATTATTACCTATTCCACCAGGTACGGTTCGGGGGAAAATAAAATATATGGTACTCGAGAACATATCACACGTGTACGGTGGGAGTCACACGTGTAAGGTGGGTGTGAATCAGCTGGTGTGAATCATGCGTGTACGGTTGGGTACGCTGTCTAAGAGGCCACACAGCACGGTGTGCAGGAGGAAGCTTCTGAGATTTTTGTCTTGATGACCTATCGTGACCGAGAAACTTTTCTCTAAAAGCTGGGGAAGATTACGTACGCCATACTTATTGGAAACATTTTTCTGCTTCTCATGTGCGCAAAGCCAAGCGAACTAAGCTTCGCCGGGCGTGATAGACCCACGACCCCTTCCAGCGTCCAAGAGAACACCGCATACGGGGTACATGGTACAGCAACCATATATACGTATACGCATATACGTATCTCTGGTTCGAAGATATGATTAGCTGCGCAATCTCGCCCTGGTTGCACCCTACGTTGTCTGTTAAGTATTCCAATTCTGCTTTGGTTGGCACGGGATATTTCTTGTTTCGTCATTGCGTTTATTTCACCTGTGGTGGTCCCACCAAAGTTGTTTTCAACTGCTGTTAAATGCCGTGTAGATGTGACGCAAGAACCCGAGCCCGGACAGACCCAGAAAGTCAAATCGCGTTCGGCGATTTGCCTAATCCTCACCCCAGCCGCGAGGGGTTTTAGTGTCTCAAGCGGCGACAATTGAGTCTTTCAGCTGAGGTCGTCACCAAAAGAGGTGGTAACTGCAACAAGGGGGCCTGGCCCTGCTGGTGCCGATGCTCGAGGCGCGACGAGCGTTGATGGGACCGTGGACACTGTTGTGGCTGGCGCGGGCAAGATTTGTTGCTGTGTCTGGCTCGTCTACGAGTAAGAGATGCTGCCGGGGCTTGACGCGCAGGTGTGGTTTTGCGGACGGACGAAGAACGAAGCGAACTTGATCCTGTTCGTGGCCGGAGACGCCGCTGTAAAGGGAATTGGCTGATTGCCCTCTTTCGTAGCCAGAGAGACACGCCAGCAAATTGCCGGGACAGCTGGCTTATCCGGGGCAACAGCCATCCGCATTCCGTTCATCAATAGGGCGCCGCGCTAAAGGCTCTGATCGACATGTTCGAAGTTCTCCATAAAGCATTATACACTGCTGAAAATAAAGCCACTACTTTAGTGTGCCGTCCGCCGCGGGTGATATTTGTTCATTTGTGGCGTATCGACCGAGCGGGGTGGTCTTAACACCCTTAACGAGGACCTGTTTTTTTTAGCTCCCAGTTTTTTTTTCCATCACCGGGGGTGCTTTCCTGTGGGTCGGGTGTCATATCGAACAGAAGCAGTACTCGTACGTAGCCTTTGCCAGAGATTTTGTCCAACAAATAGTACCAGATGAAGTACCGAATATATTACGGTTTTTGTGGTGGTCCGCACATTTGTTTTCAGACTACATAATTATTGGCTTCGACTACTGTAGGGTTTGGGATGGGTTGGGTCGACGGCTTCTCGTGATTTTAGTGAAAAACACACCCCAAAACAGCAAGAAAGCAAAAATATATAATCGGTACTTTATCTGGTACGATTTGTGGGATAAGAGTGGTCAAGGCGCCTCAACAAAAGGGCGGTCTGACGTCATACACAACGAAGGTAAATACACACGAGGTGGGTATATAGGTACACAGCAGTAGATGGTTTACCCCTTCCAGCAAGTCTCACGTAGCAAACAAGCAAGAACGTAAATAAATGGCACAACTCTACTAGTAGAAAGCTACGAGTAAAACGGGAAGAAAAGTAGGCACCGGGGAAGTAATCGCGGGCAAGTCACAAGCGACCAGCCCAAACAAGATATTATATTTATTACGAAGTTATATGCACAAGTATACCTGGTATATACTACAGTAGTATGCATGTAGGTGTCCTGAACTCGTACCGGCCCCCTCATATAAAACCAGAAATCGGGCAGAGGTTGACTTTCTTATTTGAGAAAGGGGTGTGTCCCACCCTAACTTCTGTATAATAGCTGTCGACTTTCTTAATTCCCCCGTCATGGTTGGGCTGAGTTTCTTGTAGGGCACTTTCTTATGGGAGGCCCGGTAGTGAATCTCTCTTGGATAAGAGGCCATCACGGACACGGGAGATCGTTGGATGTCGACAGATAGAAAAAATGGTTTGATGAAAACACACAAAACTACCCAAATGAGCAAATAGTACCGATATCATACGAGTCGTTATAACGTACGACAGGGCGGTACGTAAACCAATACCCCGAGCCCGATGCAACATGGAAAACACCAACTACTATCGCTGTTTGTTATTGATAATCGCTGTTTGTTATTGATANCCAGCCGCGAGGGGTTTTAGTGTCTCAAGCGGCGACAATTGAGTCTTTCAGCTGAGGTCGTCACCAAAAGAGGTGGTAACTGCAACAAGGGGGCCTGGCCCTGCTGGTGCCGATGCTCGAGGCGCGACGAGCGTTGATGGGACCGTGGACACTGTTGTGGCTGGCGCGGGCAAGATTTGTTGCTGTGTCTGGCTCGTCTACGAGTAGAGATGCTGCCGGGGCTTGACGCGCACGTGTGGTTTTGCGGACGGACGAAGAACAAAGCGAACTTGATCCCGTTCGTGGCCGGAGACGCCGCTGTAAAGGGAATTGGCTGATTGCCCTCTTTCGTAGCCAGAGAGACACGCCAGCAAATTGCCGGGACAGCTGGCTTATCCGGGGCAACAGCCATCCGCATTCCGTTCATCAATAGGGCGCCGCGCTAAAGGCTCTGATCGACATGTTCGAAGTTCTCCATAAAGCATTATATGCTGCTGAAAATAAAGCCACTACTTTGATGTGCCGTCCGCCGCGGGTGATATTTGTTCATTTGTGGCGTATCGACCGAGCGGGGTGGTCTTAACACCCTGTTAATGAGGACCTGTTTTTTTTAGCTCCCAGTTTTTTTTTTCATCACCGGGGGTGCTTTCCTGCGGGTCGGGTGTATCGAAGAGAAGCAGTACTGGTACGTAGCCTTTGCCAGAGCTTTTGTCCAACAAATAGTACCAGATGGAAGTACCAAATATATTACGGTTTTTGTGGTGGTCCGCACATTTGTTTTCAGACTACATAATGTAGGGTTAGGGATGGGTTGGGTCGACGGCTTCTCGTGATTTTACTTACAAAACACACACCCCAAAACAGCAAGAAATCAAAAATATATAATCGGTACTTTATCTGGTACGATTCGTGGGATAAGAGTGGTCAAGGCGCCTCAACAAAAGGGCGGTCTGACGTCATACACAACGAAGGTAAATACACACGAGGTGGGTATATAGGTACACATCAGTAGATGGTTTACCCCTTCCAGCAAGTCCTACGTAGCAAACAAGCAAGAACGTAAATAAATGGCACAACTCTACTAGTAGAAAGCTACGAGTAAAACGGGAAGAAAAGTAGGCACCGGGGAAGTAATCGCGGGCAAGTCACAAGCGACCAGCCCAAACAAGATATTATATTTATTACGAAGTTATATGCACAAGTATACCTGGTATATACTACAGTAGTATGCATGTAGGTGTCCTGAACTCGTACCGGCCCCCTCATATAAAACCAGAAATCGGGCAGAGGTTGACTTTCTTATTTGAGAAAGGGGTGTGTCCCACCCTAACTTCTGTATAATAGCTGTCGACTTTCTTAATTCCCCCGTCATGGTTGGGCTGAGTTTCTTGTAGGGCACTTTCTTATGGGAGGCCCGGTAGTGTATCTCTCTTGGATAAGAGGCCATCACGGACACGGGAGATCGTTGGATGTCGACAGATAGAAAAAATGGTTTGATGAAAACACACAAAACTACCCAAATGAGCAAATAGTACCGATATCATACGAGTCGTTATAACGTACGACAGGGCGGTACGTAAACCAATACCCCGAGCCCGATGCAACATGGAAAACACCAACTACTATCGCTGTTTGTTATTGATAATCGCTGTTTGTTATTGATAATCGCTGTTTGTTATTGATAATCGCTGTTTGTTATTGATACTCAAATCGTAATATCATCATCATCAGCTCGGATGTTGTGCGTAACCTAAACGAAGATGATGTAACAGGCGGAGGGCCACGTCCCACAAGATGGCTCGAAGGCAGAAGCCGAAATGTGTGTTCCGAATGCAATAATGGCTGAAAACTATTTGTAAGGCGGCGTTTCTGTGTTTTCTTTTTTTTATTTAATACATATCATAGATGTATATATCATGCGTACTTGTATTATACAGCTGTTATTATGGGAATATGGGTGATTGGGCGATAGTAGGTCCATACTGCTATTATCCTTGCTTTCGACCATACGCAACCAGGGACAAACCGAGAAAGAGGGAGAACAACGGACGACGGACAAAGGGAAGACCTTCTGTCACGCAAAACAAACCCATTAAATAAATAAATACAACAAAACTAAAGACACCACATCAAACCCCAGATATTTAAAATACACGGAAGAAGTATAAAAACGACAAAAGACACATTTGTGTACGTACAACTCCCGAGCATCCTGCTTTTGGCTCTTTGCTGGACCTGCAAGAACACCAACGAGTATATTAAAAATAATTGAAAAACAACGAGTATAGATCACATGTATGTATATATGATAACGCGAGTGGGAGTACACTACTGCTGTAACTGCAGCATTCGCGCATATGTTCCTTCACATTGAACCGTCTTTTTCTGCCCGTCGACATCCACCACACCCAATGCCCGTGCTGTTTAATCATCCTAGAGGGATATCAGTAATTTGGAGCAAAAAAAAACACGAGAGATCGAGGATTTCGTCGTAATCTTGTCGTACGCTCGTACATTACGTAGCTGAGTGTGATACTTCGATCGCGCGTGTACTTGAGGGTTTGATATGTCCTCATGCAGGATGTACATCCCGTGTAAGGAGAAAACAANTACATACATTTTTTTTAATGTGGGAACGTATAAGGTGTCGCCTTTGCATTTTTCTATTTTTTTAGAGTCCTTCATAGTGGCCGGCTGGCGTCGAGAGTCGACATGCCAGTTGGGGTTTGGAGTTGGCTCGAGTTTACGGATGCTAGGGGGGTTGCGCCTGGAGCAACCCCGGGGGTTTGCCCCTCTATCTACCCCCCTTGCCCCGAGCGGGGGGGGGGTGCACTAATAATATTATGCAACTTCGAAAGCAAAATGCAAAATGGCATTGAAAACTGGGTGTATATAATACATACTCGTACGAGCGTCGTACGAGTATCATATTAAATAAAAAACAACAGCTGTGAGCTCGAGGATTTCGTCGAAGCTCATTTTTGCTAGTTGAGTGTAATACTTCGATCGCGCGTACTTACGGATTTTATATGCCCTCATGTAGGATGTACATCCCGTATGAGGGGGACACAATCTGAGGCTGTAGAATTCAGGAAGTGTGTGTCTATTTGTGGGGAGGAGAAACAATTAAAATTAAATTAAATATATATACCTGGTATGCTTTATTGCTGTTGTCTTCACATTAAACCCGTTCTTTCTACTCAACTGCGAACGTGTAATATGTCCACGACGAAAAGCTTTTTTTTTTTTTTTAAATTACTCGTACGAAAAAAAAAATTACGCTTTACAACGAAACGACACAAAACGAGCGAACACGTATCATACGTAGGCACATCGCTTACGTACGTAACCTAAACGAAGATAATGTAACAGGCGGAGGGCCACGTCCCACAAGATGGCTCGAAGGCAGAAGCCGCAATGTGTGTTCCGAATGCAATAATGGCTGAAAACTATTTGTAAGGCGGCGTTTCTGTGTTTTCTTTTTATATTTAATACGTATCATAGATGTATATATCATGCGTACTTGTATTATACAGCTGTTATTATGGGAATATGGGTGATTGGGGCGATAGTAGGTCGCATACTGCTATCATCCTTGCTTGCGACCATACGCAACCAGGGACAAACCGAGAAAGAGGGAGGACAACGGACGACGGACAAAGGGAAGACCTTCTGTCACGCAAAACAAACCCATTAAATAAATAGATACAACATCAAAACTAAAGACACCACATCAAACCCCAGATATTTAAAATACACCTAAGTATAAAAACGACAAAAGACACATTTGTGTACGTACAACTCCCGAGCATCCTGCTTTGGCTCATTGCTGGACCTGCAAGAACACCTATAATACGAGTATGTATCACATGTATGTATGATAACGTACGTGGGAGTATATTACTACTGTAACTACAGCATTCGCGCATAGGTTGTATCATATCGGAACCGTCTTTTTCTGCCCGTCGACATCCACCACACCCAATGTCCGTGCTGTTTAATCATCCTAGAGGGATATCAGTAATTTGGAGCAAACAAAAAACACGTGAGATCGAGGATCTCGTCGAAACTAATCTTGTCGTACGCTCGTATATTACGTAGCTGAGTGTGATACTTCGATCGCGCGTGTACTTGAGGGTTTGATATGTCCTCATGCAGGATGTACATCCCGTGTAAGGAGAAAACAATTATGTAGTCACAAAACTACCACACAGAGATATTATTAATACGTCTCTCAAGTCTGTGACCACCGACTTTTATATCTCCTTAGGGTTAGAAATCAGGACAGTAGTCACTGGACTGGTGATTGATGTAGTTGGAAAGAACGGGTTTAATGCGGAAAAACACATGATAATGCAGTAAGCAGAGCAGACAGGCAATGCCATACGTATGTATGATATGTAGTTTTACTATTAATAGCAAGGTACCGAATCCATCGCTCATATACAACTAATACATACCAGTGATAATGTGTGAACCAATGACCCTATTAATACATTACTACATAGAATCCTCCACACCCCGTAGAACGCGCGATGCGACTATCACACCAAGCCTGCAAAAATGACGAGTTTCGAGGAAAATTCTAAAACATATTTTTTTCACCTCACAGGTTTTTTGTCTATTTTTTTTAACCCTTTTAGGACTGCAGTCCCGTTATGGGGACAAACCACTCCAATTAGTCTGTCCCCAAAACGGGACTGCAGTTCTAAATGGGTTAAATACAACTCATTACACCGATACCTGCAGATACTGGTTTCATACATACATCAACAATACATGAACCGCTGGGACCTGCATATGATACTCGTACATACACGTCAATATTCAGAGATACCTACGTGACGTTTTCGTACTTGTGTCCAGCAGTTTGTTTAGACCTGGTGCTACCAGCGTTGCAAGTACGAGGTCAGAGTTGGGCACAGAGACCTGTGTCCGCTAAACGAAATCCCGCTGTATCCGTAAAAACTGAACCGCACTGGGACATCATCAGGTTTTTGAAAAATATTCGGAACCGAATATAGCCAAATCGGCTGTTCCGTATGGTATTACGTCCACTATCCAGCAACCTATCTGATGCCTCTCTTATCTGTATGGAAATCCTTATACCGTACCAGGTACCTGGTATATAGTATTACCCACCACCTTCCAGTATACTAACCCGTGATGCCAAGTACAAGGACTCATGAACAACTTATCAAATACGTTACACATGGTATTTGAACGACAGAAGAAAAAAAAAAGAGAAACGAGTAGGTCGTACGAGTGAAAACTATACATCTGAGGAGCTGTTTACAACAAAGTCAGGCTGAGATTTAAGTGAAAAATGATAAATCGAGGGGCGCGATACTGAATTTAGAATTTATTAGTGTCGTAAATGGACCCATTTTGAAGTTGTCTAGCCTGGGCCTCAGAATTTGTGTTTCGTTTTTTTTTCGCCATTCCATGTGCAATAACCGACCGAACCACCGGCCGGAAAGAAAGTTCTTGTCGCGCTCGCCTACGATAATTTCTCGGAAATATCCGAAAATTAAAGACCGAACAGAAGTTATTCCAAGTCGGGGATGAGATTCCGACAGAAGTCACAAACGGCTTCGAGGGCTCAATTTCAGGTATTCACGTATGATATCCTCGTTCGTAAATACGTAATAATTGCCATAACATGCAGAGCAGTCAATATATCCTTGAATATATCAGCGCTCTTTGTGGATTATATACAGATGATACGAGTATAAGGTAGTATCAACAACAGCAGTAT
The DNA here is from genome assembly GCA_008828725.1 of Saccharina japonica. Taxonomy (NCBI): domain Eukaryota; class Phaeophyceae; order Laminariales; family Laminariaceae; genus Saccharina; species Saccharina japonica. Next base: position 379,125 of record MEHQ01000306.1, read on the forward strand.
TACTCGTAGTACATACGTAGTTCATTAAGTGGAACCTCGGTCGGAACATCAAACATTGATTGACCAGAAAATCACAACGACCCGGGACTCTGGATTGGGACGTTGGACTTTTGACCTGCGACACCCCGACGCTTCACACGTATTCGGCAAAATTCACGTATGATATGTACGTGCGTCAAAATGTGCTCCAAGGTAATCACTTCCCACGTCGCGCTTCAGCAGTCTACAGGTAGAGGGATAGATGTAAGAGTAGTCGTGCATATATGATATTTACAACAAAATCCTTGGTCTCACAGCTGTTGCTTTGTCTTGGTTCAGTTTATTTGTTGTAGATATATAGAAATAATAAAACATAACTGCTGTGTGTCAATCCCATTTAATATCTTGGCCCTTTTCTTATCTTTCCCTCTTTAGTCGTTACTCAGATCCGGGGCCACTAAGTAGGCTCTTCTCCCTCCTCCCCACTCCCCACTACGTCGGTACGTGCCTTGCTTGCACTTGCAATGTACGGCGTTTTCACTCAAAGCATACGATAGAAGTAAATGCGAGTGGTGCTGTATTGTATTTAGAGCCGGCGTAAACGGGCCTGGTCGGCAACATAATCACATAATCGCGGTTAAAGTTCAATATTGGGTTATGAAAAAGTGTACAATTCATACGACGTATGTTAAGCCAGACGGGCAAAAAGGGGGGGGGGGAAAGACAAGAGGGGTACGTACGAACGTATACGGGGTATATTATTGATCAGTAATATATATCCCAGAATATAGCATAGGTCGCCCCGATGGTCTAGAGGTAACCTCGAACGCTTCTGAACGTTGATGTCTGGAGTTCGAATCTCACGTGGGTCGGACTTTTGAGTTTATTTGCAAAAATAAAAAAAATTAAAAAACGGAATCAACTGCTGAGAGCGCCAATTAATAGTAGCGTGGGTAGGCACAATTCGATGCGAGTCGACGAGGGAAGGAAAGGCTGAAGTCTTCTCGCGATAAAAAAGCAAGGCAAGAACCGTAGTGGGGGAGGAGGGAGAGGAGCCTACTTTGTGACCCCGGATCTGAGTTACGACTAGGGAGGAGAGAGAAAGGAAGGGCGAAGATAATAAATGGGATGGACAAAAAAAAAAAAAAAAAAAAAAAACGGTCGCCCCGGTGGGCTAGCAGGTAACCACGAAGCCTGTAAGCGTCAAGAAAGCGAGTTCGAGCCCCGCCGAGTGCATGCTCTTAGGACTTTTTCTCGCAAAAAATATCTTGACTAGCGGAAAGCGCGAGAGCGTGAGTTAGCAAAATTCGATGAAAATGGACGAGCGTTGGGAAGGCTGAACCCTCTGCGCGATAAAAATCAAGGCAAGAACCGTAGTGGGGGAGGAGGGAGAGGAGCCTACTTTGTGACCCCGGATCTGAGTTACGACTAGGGAGGGAGGGACGGCAGTGCGAAGATAATAAATAGGATGGAAAAAAAAAAAAAAAAAAAAAAAGGCTGCTGTATCCAGATATACCAAAAATGACCGGATAAGAGTGGGAAGAGGCTGCTCAGTGTGCGTCGACTATATCGATAAATCTACGTTTTGTCATTTCACAGAATCTGCTGCTGCGGCAGGGAGCAGCAGCAGCAGTAGGTACATCAATTAGCAGCGGGAATTACCTCCTGGCACGAGTCCCCGCAGTAGAAGAGATCAATCTCGAACCTTCCAGAGCCCCCCCCAGTCCATTCCACGGTGTAGGTACTGCTTTGGATGCCAGAGCAACCAAAAAATAAAAACAAAGTGGAATTACGAGAACAGAGTTGACAGTAAAAAAGCAAAATCAGTCGGACATCGGTATCGGTATCTCAAGAAACATGTTTTGTCCTGTCACGAATTGGGTTGGCCAGCGCAACACGAAAAAGAACAACCAAACTATATTGCAGGAGAGGCGAGAGTAGCCGCACAAAGGAGCCGACGGAGACGAGAGTAGAGAGAGAGACAGGCAAAGATGCCTACAGCCGAAGCGGCGCCCTCTGATTTAACCGGAGCACGCCCCCCCGTGACACGCACGTGCCTTGATTTCTTTGGATTCTATTAACAAAGCCCAAACAAGTAGAACGTAACGTGAAACGAGCAAACCTATATATTCCAGAGAGAGCAAATATACCCTCAAGAAAATAATTGATTCATTCAGGGTATCATCGTCATGCTGCAGAAAATGTGTTGGTGCAACTTCCGACGGCACCAATGAAAGACATTTTATAATACCGGTGGCCGCCGGCCCGACAGCAACAGCATCGCATCGGAGTTTAGTTGCTGGCGGTCACAGATGCCGGTGCAACCGTCATGCTTTGCCTCGTCCTCTTTCTCCGCCTTTTCGGCCCCTGGAGCTCTGAAAGAGGGCTAAATAAAATATTTATCATGTATCTATAATGTTAACTATAATGTTATAGTTGTTGCCTCGACCGCGCCACGGGTACCCCCATCTTTCCTATATTGGGAACAACACTATTATTGTTGCATGTCGCATGAAATATTTATTGGTGTCGGGGCATCCTTCGCAAGCAGCATCCGGAGATGAACACCACCACCAAACCAAACCAAACCGAACCAAAACCAAAACCAAAGCCAAACCAAACCCCGCCCACCTGTCCGCCACCACGGTCGACCCCTCGGCAGGGGAGACGACCTCGAGGGCGCTGGCCGCGCCAAGCATGGCAGCCGCCACGGCAAAGAAAGCGACCCGAGCCATATCCGTGAGAGAAGTAGCGGGCGAAGACTACGACGGAAGTTCCTGGAGTCGTTGAGGACCGGAGTGATGGCTTGGGGTGGGGCTTTTGGGGACCGTCCAATATGGGGTTGGAGTGTTCGTTGGTGCTGCGTTTTTACGGAGTGACTCGATGACGCTGCCCGCTCTGCTCAAGCTAGCAGGTGTGGCTGAAACTGGGCCGCTAAATCCTGGAACCAACATTTTCGCTACAATGACGTGTCTGGTCGAGTGGGTGGTCGTGACCACGGCGGTTCATCAATTCAAAAACATTAAAAATAATCAAAATGTCCTATTAATTATTAATAGAATTACTTGGTGACGGAACGCCGTATATACTCGTATGTATTTATTTGACGTATTGTATGTATCGGATTTTGGTACATTGACGTTATTAATATTATATCACGTATACATAAGCCGTCGTCTTGAAAGAGCACGTATCTGGGGTATTCTAGAGGGTATTCCAGGTCCTTCGGTTGAAACCATTTTGTGAAACATTTTTCATCGCGAATATTTGAACAATCAGTATTTTCGACAGGCTAAGCTGGATGTCGACGGGTAGAAAGGAAGGTTTAATATGAAGAACACACACGCACACAGGGGTTCATGGAAGAAACGTTTATTATTTTTATTATAACTTGGCATCCGTTATACTGCCGTACCAATGTGTCTGTAGTGCTCAAAATACACTTTCCTCTATACCTCGTACAAAAACTCAACCATCATCCTCATACTCCTGGCCTGGGTGTCCGCTACTGTGCGGTGCGCGTGCGTATGGATGCTCTCGTACGAGACGACCCACACTCTTACTCTTACTGATAGTGACGTAGTGAGCCTCACCAATCGATATGCGTCAAACAGGCAGCAGATTTTGGAAAACCTCGTGGCCGCTCTCAGCCTTACGAAAAATATAAATCTACGTACGTATAATATTATACCCTGTTTCAGCAAACGACAATCAGCCTCAACCCCAAAAACGGCCATCAAGGCCTACTCTTCTGCCCCCCACTCGTACGTACTCGTAGCTCGTACGAGACCATACAAAAACAGGGCTCCAGCCAACTCCAGCTCCTTTGTACTTTGTATCCATGAGAATAGAGGCAATGTGCGAACAACCACAACCACAACCACAACCACAACCACAACGAACAACAACAACAACAACAACTCGGTACGTATGCATGTATTTCGGCTGATTATACGCCTACTATTATTCGTGCGCTGCACGGCCGAACATCACTTGACACAAGCTTGACATGGGAAAAGGAAGCACGCGAGGAAAACACGACTGGATAAACCTGGTTCATCATACACACGTACGTCCATGGATGAATGTACAATATATCGTGAGGTCGGGCTGGTGGAGTGGGAGCGTGCATCTCCCTTTTTGTTTTTTTTGTACGACTCTTTTTCTCATATCCCATTTTTAATTATTCCCTTCGCCCTTCTTTTCTCTTACCCCACCCTCCTCCACTCCCTCCTCCTCCTACCGGGGGTCAACAAGCAAGTAGGTTCTCCCCCCCCCTCCCAAGTGCGGTACGTGCCTATATTAACAGCATTTTTATTGCGAGTAGAGTTCACAGCACTAACAACAACGTCCTTCCCTCGTCGACTCGCCGCGTCGAATTTTGCATGCACACGCCAGTCGCATTTTCCGCAGTCGGTCTAGGTTCAAAATAAAGAATGCCGCAACATGTGGCAGCAAGGCTGGGTTCGAAACCCTGACCTTCGACCTTGCTTATTTAATACCACTCTGTCCCGAAATATAAACGCGTTGAATACATTAATATTCAATACAAATTGTGCTTATATTTCGGAACATAGTCGTATTATTATCCCTTATAGAACTGGAGTCCCGTTTTGGGGACAAGTTACTTAGAATTTGAGTGGTTTGTCCCTAAAATGGGACTGCAGTCCTAAAAGGGTTAATGGTAGTTTACGAGGCTAGCCACTACATAGTTCATATAATACAACAGCCAGGAGTAGTATGCCATGTGTGTGTTCTTCACATTAAACCTTCCTTTCTACCCGTCGACATCCAGCACACCCAGTGTCCGTGCCGATTCTTCATCCTAGAAAGGTACCAGTTCTGTGGTCAAAAAACTACGACACGGATAAACTACTCAGGGCAGTGAGCCGAGTCGGGCAGACTGACGACGTCCATGATAGTTAATAGAATAATATCTAAAATACGAGTACGAAGGACAGAAAACTAAACTGTATTTATTTGTCAAAGATGAAAATATATGAATGTTCTCGCTGGCTGGGTTCTCCCCAGCGGCTGGGCCGGGATTCTTTTTTAGGCGAGTACGACGTTATGATACGGAGATTATATTATATGTACTATAATAGGGTTAGAGGGGCTTTCTTGCCGGGCAGGGCGTAGGGTGTGGTTGGGGGTGAGATGTATGATCGATTAGGACATTTATTGATAGAAAAAAAGCTGAATATATGAATATATGTAGTATATTTCTATACATATATAATATATACCCATAGACCATGGATATGTTCTGTACTCGCGGTGTCAAGAGCCGGAGCGGAGAGGCATGGGGGTACCTCATGTACTACCGTAAGAACATGACGACCTGTGAAGTACGTTCAGTGGTACAGCAGAGTGATGAGTACCGATGATGATGTCCATGGAGGATATTCAACGGTTAGTTCATATATATATAATACATGCATACATACTCGTTTACTCGTATCATATGTATATGTATACAGAACACGCTACGACGATACGGATCGGATTGAGTGTGAGTATGTCGGTAGACAGAAAAGGTTCTATTTGTGAGGGTCTCTGTTTCTTACCCAAGGGAATGGAGACAGAAGGTGGGGGGGTTCGTAGGGAAACCGCGGCGGACGAAAGCAGGAAAGAGACGGCAAACAGAGTAGGTACCAGTACCAGACCGACTAGCTGGTAGAACCTGCCTGTACTACCGGCACAGACCTGCCTTAGCTGGCTGGAAGGTACTTTTGGTGTGCTCTGGCTGCCTGTCCTTTCCTGTCGTTCTTAGTCTTGCTTTGTTGGCACTGTTTTTTTTCGGTTCATTTCATTTCAT
>MEHQ01000306.1:385223-507072 GCA_008828725.1 Saccharina japonica
TGTGTGTGTGTGTGTTCTTCACATTAAACCTTCCTTTCTACCCGTCGACATCCAGCACACCCAGTGTCCGTGCCGATTCTTCATCCTAAAAAGGTACCAGTTCTGTGGTCACAAAACTACGACACAGAGATACTACACTCAGTGCAGTAAGCAGAGCAGACAATGCAACGCCATATACGACAGGCAAGACCTACCCTGCTAGCAATCCAGGTGCATGCAAGAGAAAAAAAGAGAAAAAAGAAAAAGCGAAAAGGAAAAATAATAAAAAGTAAATATACTGAAGCAAATCACCAATCAAGCAACCAACCGGTGGGGGGGCCGGACACCGGGCGGACAGCCAGAGACTTGGCAGAAATACCGTGTTGAAGACCTCCGGGACGATGACCGGTGGGAAGGCCGGAGACCGGGAGGTCAGCCAAGGACTTGGCAGAAATGCCTTGTTGAAGACGTCATCAACAAGCAAGGTGTTTTTAGTCACTGAGGGGTCCACGGCACATTCCCCGTTCTCGTTGTTGGTGTTCGGGGTAGAGACCGCTGTGTGGACCATTGCATCCAATAGTACGGACAACAAGGGGTACAGAGGGGTCCTCGAAGCAGCCGCACGATTCATGGTTAGGTGGCACAAGGATGAGGCAAAACTGAGTGGGTAGCGCCACGCATCTATTGTGGGTGGTGCACAAGGGAATGGGAAGGGGGGGAGGGCAGCATTCACTCGTAATAAAACCGCGGTTGACGAAAGAGAGCAGGGGAAGCAGGGAAAAAGACAGCCGACACGGTAGCAAGGTACCACGCCGACTGTAAATAATAATAGGGACAACCCGTCTAGGGTGCCCGAACCCCGCGCATCTCCTTTGTGGCTGCTTCGAACGCGGGGGGATGTTGTGTTTAAATTTTCGTTTTCCGTTTAGAATTGCCTCTCATTTAGTGTTGGTAATCAACTTAAAAAAGGGGCTGACTTGACTGTTGACTATTGGGGATTTTAGTTGATTGATTAATCATGATTAGTTGACTTTTAGGCAAGTTCGTGATTAAGTCAACTTTATAAAAAAAGTTGCCTCTTTGTTGATTATTGTTGATTTTTTGTAGAGAACTATTAGGCGTTTTCATGCCGGGAGTGGTTTACAGCGCCGTTTAGAGCCCACGATGACGATGCTACCCACCCTAACCTAAGCCTCCAGTAGCCAAGCACGCAGCACACTCTCGACCCAGTAGAGGAAGTGATTCCGTCGGTAGCGTGCTCGAAGTCGTCGGAAACCACGACCAAGTTGACATTACTCGGCCACGTTGCCCCCCCCAACCCTTGGTTGAAAAGGCCCCCAAACGTGAGTTGTTCCAGGCGAGCAGGCCATTGAACTCCGTCGATCTCCTGGTCGAAGTAGTCACCGAACTCCAGACATACGACTGAGTCCGGCCAGGCCACCGCCTGCACCCTGTCGTTGAATCTGTCGCTGAACACCATCTCCTCGACGTCGGCAAGAGCAGGCATGTAACGAGTCAAGACCGCAGTTGACAACAGGTCCCACTTGACGCTCAGCACTCGGATCTGTGGCACGCGCGTTCCATGAGCCAACCCGTTGTTGTTGGGAAGTGCTTCGCCAGCTACCCCGTTGTTGTCGGGAAGTGCTTCGCCAGCTACCGCAATCGGCAGTAGTGAGGGGGGTGTGTTGTCCAAAACGAACAAGTTTGCGCGAGGCAAGCTTCGCACAGCCGCACACACTTGCAAGGACGTGTCCTGGAGCTGCTTCGTCGATGTGTACCACCTCTCTCCATCCATGTCGTTCATGACGACGAGCAGGGCGGCCTCCGCTGTTCCTACCATGCTGACGGGGTGGCTATGACCAAGGTATACAGCTATACAGCAATGATAAGTATGAAGTAAAATAGTACCAAAAAATCAAATAATCGCGAACAAATCACCGAAATAAAGTTGATTTTTAAGGCATGACTTTTTTTTTTAAATCATATAATCACGGCAATAGTTGCCTTGATTATGCCTATAAAAAGTCATGCCTAAAAAACAAGTAACTTGACTTTTTGAAAGTTGATTACCAACACTACTCTCATTCTTATCCCTGTGATATTAAATAAGAAGTGCCTGGCTTATTTATGGTGGATGGCGAGCCGGTTTTGTTTTCTTGGTTTTCTGTCACTTCCGGATTTTTAAGAACTGGTCCCCCGAATTTGGGGACAAACTGCTTATAATTAGTATGAGGATTGTTTTTCCAGTTCTGAATGGGTTAAGTTTCTTCTTTGCTTTTATTTGTTGAGTTTATTACGAAGTCATTTTTGTTTTTGTTATTTCTGGCCTTTTTTTTTGTCTTTCTTCCTGTTTTGACACACACGAAGATGAGGCGGATTTGAGTAGGAAGCGACACACATAATACAGCCCATGGCATGTATTATATGGATGGGTGGCGACTATTAATACTATTAATAGGTGGCGACCAAGGGGAATGGGGAGGGGGGGCAACGGTCGTATAAGGTAACTGCGGTTGACGGCAGCAGAAAGGAGACGGTAGACAGGGTTGCAAGGTACTAGACCGAATAGTTGGTCTCTCCTGTTGTTGAACTACTACTACTGCTGTACCGGCACAGAAAGCTGCCTCGGCTGCCTGGAGGGTGTTTTTTTGTTGTGCTTAGTTTGCCTGTCCTTTCCTTCCGTTCTCAGTCTTCCTCTGGTTTATTTATTTAAAAAAAAATAAAAAAAAACAACAGCTGTGAGCTCGAGGATTTCGTCGAAGCTCATCTTTGCTAGCTGAGTGTAATACTTCGATCGCGCGTACTTACGGATTTTATATGTCCTCATGTAGGATGTACATCCCGTATGAGGGGGACACAATCTGAGGCTGTCTGTAGAATTCAGGAAGTAGTGTGTGTCTATTTGTGGGGGGAGAAATAATTAAAATTAAATTAAAATTAAAATTAAACAGTCTAAAATAATCGTACCAGGTATACTATAATAATAGTGTTCCGACGAGTTGGCGTGACAGAGTGGGTCTACTATTTGTAGCTATGTATGGTATATAAGAAGAGGTGTGCGAGGACAGGTCATGGAGTAAAACTTAAAAGCACCTGGATGAATGTTTATTAAATTGTATATTCATTCGTTGTTGTGTGTGTTTTTTGTTTTGTTTTGTCTTGTCACATCTCGTTCGGGAGGCGCACAACACCTTAATATTACATTAGGTTATATGTTTTTGTTTGTCTAATTTGTTCCCGCTTTTTCTTTTTTCTTTTTTCTCTCTCATTCGGGAGAGTGCTACGGCAGCAGGGTAGGTCGTGCCTGTCGTATATGGCATGGCATTGTCTGCCCTGCCCCTTGCGCATTGCAACGGAGTATCTCTGTGTTGTGGTTTTGTGACCACATAATAACTTTTCTCTCTATTAATCTGTAAAAGGATATAGAATCGGAACGGATACTGGGTGAGCAGGATGTGGACGGTTAGAAAGATCGGCAGAATGTGAAGATCACACACAGAGTAGCACCTTGGATATGTGTGTGTGTATTCTTCACATTGACCCTTCCTTTCTACTTTCTACCCGTCGACATCCAGCACACCCAGTGTCCGTGCCGATTCTTCATCCTAAAAAGGTACCAGTTCTGTGGTCACAAAACTACGACACAGAGATACTACGCTCAGTGCAGTAAGCAGAGCAGACAATGCAACGCCATATACGACAGGCAAGACCTACCCTGCTAGCAATCCAGGTGCATGCAAGAGAAAAAAAGAGAAAAAAAAGAAAAAAAAGCGAAAAGAAAAAATAATAAAAGTAAATATACTGAATGAGCAAATCAACAATCAAGCAACCAAATAAAAAGCATGACAACATAAAAGAGAAGAAAGTGTCGTGCTTCTCCCAGAGGAGATGCGACCGATCCAATAAAAAAACCAAATGAAATGAAACGAAAATGAAATGAAATGGACCGAAAACAGCGCCAACAGAGCAAGATAGAACGACAGGAAAGGACAGCCAGCCGGAGCACACCAAAAGCCTCAGCCAGCCGGAGGCAGGTTTGTGCCCATAGTACAGGCAGGTTCTACCAGCTAGTCGGTCTGGCTACCTACTCTGTTTGCCGTTCTCTTCCTGCTTTCGTCCGTCCTGGTTTCCCTAGACCACCCCCCACCCTCCGTCTCCTTCCCTTGGGCGCCACCCATACAACGGATACGTGGCACTTCCACTCAGTTCCGTTTCGTTCTTCGAATCGTAGAACAACACGAAGATCCAGGATGCCAAGACGACAGTGAAATAACAAAAGATCAAAATTGAGATACGTACGTAGGCTAAGCAACGAAAGAAGTATCGTTATGCCCAAAAAGTCTGGGAAGACAGCACTCTCAGTCCCTTGACAACAGCGTCAGGCAAAGTATTCATTGACAGACAGCCTGGCAGCAAAAAAAAGACTAACTGTCGATATTATGATAAAAAAACTGCGCGTACGTTTAGTTGGTACCACTAACAAAAAGTCGGTACGTAGCGTGAATGCGACTGTATAGGGCGTATACCCAAAAACGGGTACACCCGCGTCCGTTTGGAGCAAAAACGGAGACGATAATGGATTCGAGTCAAAACTACCACATCCCACGAGCCATCACGGGTAGATTGGCCAAAACCACTTGGCGGGCCGGGTTTCTTTGAGGGGTAAAGGGGATTTTATTACAGGTTTAGGGGGGGGCCTATATAAGTAAAGCGCGGTCGTTCGAGATAAGGCGGTCAAAATCGGCCTGACACGACAGAAGATGCGAATAGGGCGGCAACCGCCCTATATAGCAACCGACCCTATAAAAGGCGGTAACTAACCCCTATTCAGGGCAGCTACCGCCTCATTCAGGGAGGCTACCGCCCTATCCACGGTCCATTTTCGCCTCCACATCAGTATAAAAACATCCGCCCTGGTGCTGCGTTTGAGGCGAGATGCACCTAAATAAGAAACAGAAAATCTGGTCAGGTGATTTCTTAGTCCAGCGGGGGTGTTTCTACACTACAGTGGAGGACAGAAGGATGTCATAGAGGCTATGCAACTCGATGCGGTAGACGAGATGACGGAAGCGTTGAAAGGCACTCACGTCAACGAGGTGAATGCTGAAGAGATCGAAGACAGCGATGAGGATACGACGGGGCACGGGGGCGGTGCCCCCCCGTCCTACGTGGAACTTTCGTCGCACTTCGTTTCTCTGGAGAGCGCAGCGGAGGCGTGCGGCAATGGCGATGCCTCCTACTATCTGCAGAAGGCCAGGATGTCGTTCATCAAAGCGCATGCCTCTAAGCCAGTGCAGCAGGCAGACATGAGCCAATTTTGTGAGCCTCAACAAGGCCAAGGGAGGGGGGCACAGCGGAGGACTGAAGTGCAGTACAGTAGTCAGACAGCAGTACGGTGCCGTAGAATAGGTTGGAGCTCTGTTGTAAATGTGTAGCAAAGCAAAGAGTCCTCTCCGTACAACAGTACGGCAGTATATATCTTCTCTGGGTGGAGTGTGTCTTCGGCGGGCTCTGTCGCCCGCAGCTCAATTAATATTATACTTCTCAATATGCAAAGTGTGTGTGCACCCGCCTGCTCTGCTGTGCTTTGATGTGTATTTGACACCACACATATTTACTGGGTTCAGCACTGGTACTGCTGCAACGCTGTATCTTCCTTCTCCGAGCACACGTATGATAGCCCTCTTCGCGAGGCGCTCTGGGTCATCTTCTGGGTCAGAGGCACTCTGTGCTGTACCTTAAAAGGCTGTATGCACTCAATAGGGCGGTTACCGCCTTATCACCAAAAGCCCAATAGGGCGATCAACCGCCTTATCTCCAATAGGGCGGTCTTTCGAGATAGGGCGGTCAAAAACCTCTGTACACTATATACCGCCTTATATAGGCCCCCCCACTGTAGTGATAACGAGGCACACTTGTCGGCGCCTAACTATATACTTAGACGTGACCGGATGATGTTTGGAGGGTTCAGGTCCGGGTGGGTTATAGGGAGCAGGGTCAGGGATCAGGGGTGTTGAGACGCAGAGGGTTCTGGCGGCAAGCATGTGTGTTTTACTTGGTCTCAGCGTGTACCTGAAATACACCACATACGTACAGCAGCAATTGTATTACAGTAAAAATACATCAGTCGTATATATCATACGTATGTTGATACTGCTGTGCACACATACAGCAACATATTAGGTGGATGGTCGTATATATGACTCTGAAGACGTACGTACTACGTACCCACGTGCGTAAAATGGTTGAATAGAGTCTAAGTGGATAGTGGATTGTGAAAAATGAAAAAAAACTTGAAATAAAATGAAACAACGAAAGAGCGGCCGCAGACGCAGTGGAGAGCGAGGTACACTGTAGGCAAGTGGTTAACCAAAATATATAACCAAAAACGGTTGAAAGCCAAGCAAAATAGACATTTACAGTTGTACCCGGGATATTATCTTTCAAAAATGGGTACAATTTGTTTTTGGCCAATCGCGTGGCTCGCTGGGCGTGATTTTTACTTGATTCCAGAATGTACCCGTTTTTGAGTGAAAACCGACCGGGTATACCCGTTTTTGGTTATTACCCTTTCAAAAACGCCCGACAAGGATGTAAAAACTAAGTGTGTTTTCCTGTGTTTTGCTTTTTTTCGGCGTTTTTACATAATTCCGAGTTCGATCTACAGAATACATTGGAATTGAACTGCAGAATATCGATGCTTCGAAATTAGCTCATATCAAACGAGAAACATAGCCGCGCGCGCAAAAAAAAACAAGGGGCTTACACACATATCTAATATTAGCAGGATTTTTCTGCCCCTGGCACAAAGAGAGGGTGGTTGGGGACATATATAATATATGTCTAGACAGCTGGATTTGCCTTGACAGACAGACAGCTTGGCGTTGTCATGTCTTCCGACATGTTTGCTTAATACCTGGAGAAAACAGAAGTACCCACTGCTCACTCCTGCTGTTTTGTCCACGTATTTTCCTCACTAACTAGCGAATCAAATATCAGGGGTGGCAGGAATAACAACAGCAGTATTTTTTATTTTCTCGACACCTCACATCAAAGTAGTCAGAATGGAAAACAGATCGGAGCGCTGTCATGACAGGAGGACGATTTACTGGATGGAGTAGAAGAAAAAACGAAAAAACAAGATAACAAGTTTTTTTTCTTCAAATAAATGTTATGCTTCCATCCCCGGGACAATGGGTAGGGGGGGGGCTGCTAAAACCAAGTGACTCATTAAGGGAGAAAAATGAGAACGAAGCTTGTTTTATTTTAAATCGCCCTGTGATCACAGCGCTCCGGTTTGAGAAATTTACATAACATAATAACCGTTTTAATCTATATAAAAAATTGCGCTGTGACCAAAAAGAGCTCCGGGACCGCTTCGTTTTTGGTGTGAGTGAGTTGTTCAAAATGACTCTTCCGGCCACTCTCGAACGAAATGTACACGAAAAATAGAATTAACCCCTTTAGGAATGCATCCCGTTTGGGGACAAACCATCTATTCTAGTAATGTTGTCCCAAAACGGGAACTCGCAGTCCTATAAGGGTTAAGTACCTACCTGGTACGTACTGTTAATAACTACTTACTCTTACGGGGGCCCATAGTTAATAGGACCAAATATTGTTGACAAAAATAGTATAATGTATCGGTTTTTGTGTATACCGTAGGTGCTATATACTATGGCCCCGCGTAATATTAATATTTTACAGGGACACGCATTTATTTGGGAGTGCCTTGCTCTTATTCAGAATTAGAGGTCAGGTGATGATGATGATGTACATCCAACCCCTCTTTTTTCCAGCTAGGTCTTGAGGAAAAATCATAAAATGTATACTCGTACGTACGTAGTCGTTTCCCGGCGATACCCTCTTTCTTTGTTGTCGATTATCAACTTTATCCTGGAGAGTGTGCCTTTTGGGTAAAAATATTCCAAATGAATGGCCAATTTTCAGTTTTCACTGTAATATTATCGCATTCTACGAAACAACTTTGAAAACCGCATGCTAGACTGGTGTTCTAGACGGCATGTATGTTCAATTATTTCGGAGAATTGTACGAAGTTCGTAGTGATGGGCTATATAATGTATACGATCATTCACAAATGCCCTCAATTTTGAATATCACAGATATCATAACAATTTACTTTGTAAAAAATTGGAATCATAGCTAGACCTATTATAGCTAGGAATCCGACCCATTCTATATAGCGGGGTTTGTTTATGACCTGGCTGTTGTGTGGGGACGTGGTGGTGATTATCAAAATTGATTTGCAAAAGGTAGCCTACCGGAGGCAGCAGATTATCGCTCGTTTCTTTTCGATCAGCTGTTAGGAGCTCTCTATCCCGTGCAGGCAGCGCTGGGCTTCGAATCCCCCCTTCGTCGCGTTGTGTTCTTTTTGGGGATTGTTTCTGTGTTTTGCTACAAAGCAGGATACTTACTAAACCCATGTCAGGTATACACGATTTTTTTTACGTTTTTGATTTTTTGTTTTCCCCCCACATCCATTCCACATATATATTTGTATTGCCACGTGATGAGCATGAATGAGGCCTTGAATTATTCGCGTCGCAAGCCCCAACCAAAGTCTCGACCACTGCTACTAGTTGCGTAGGTCCTGCCGCTCTGCTACATACACTACCGGCCCTCTCATTAGAAAGTTTCCCACAAAAAACTCAGCCTAACATTACGGGGGAGAATAAGAAAGGTCGACAGCTATTATACTGAATTTAGTGTGGGACACACCCCTTTCTCAAATAAGAAAGTCAGCCCGAGCCTGATTTATGGTTTCTTTTGAGCGGGCCGGTACTCTGTATACCGGCCGCCCCGGTGGTCTAACTGATCAGTGATAGCCACGAAGCCTGTAGGGCCGGATGTCGAGGGTTCGATTCTCCCCATGGAGGTTTTTATTCTCAAATGACACCGTCTGTCGAGAGCGCATATTATAGCGTGGGTAAGCAAAATTCGACGAGAGTTGACGAGGGAAGAAAGTGCTGAAATCTTGTCGCGATAAAAATGCAAGGCAAGAACCGTAGTGGGGGAGGAGGGAGAGGAGCCTACTTTGTGACCCCGGATACGAGTTACGACTAGCGAGGGGGAAAGACGGAAGTGCGAAGATAATGAATGGGATGGACAAAAAAAAAACAAAAAAAAAAACAAACAAAAGCGACCCAAAACTTCATCTTCGTTTTTTATTTGCTTGCCCGGCGAAAGAGCGGTTGTCGGCTCCATTTGGTTTCGTTCGTTCTAGTGATACTATATCCGACCCCCCGCATCTACAGTACGTACTGAGCTACGCATGCGTTGTTCGTGCAAGCACAGGGGTGTTATACACGTATAGCATGCGTTGTTAACGTGGTTGCTGGTTTCGCGGGGTTGCTGGGTACGCTGTGCGTACAGCAGTAGTAGAATAAAGCACAGTTACGTGCCTACAGAAGCGAAGCAGTACGATTTGTTTCGTTCGTTGTATTGCTTTTACCTGGCGAAACAGGGCTTTGGCTCGTTTTGCCCACGTTTGTTTTAGGGATATACCCGACGGTCAGGGATAAAGCGCTCGATTCTGGAGGCAAGGTCGGTGGTTCAAATCTCCCGACGGTCTTCAGTTTTTTATCTACTAACCCTAGCCCTCTGCGTGCTGCTACTCCATTCTTGCAAGTGAAAACATGCCGGAGCACCTTTTTTTTAATAGTATAATCATTAACTGAGTGTTTAGCGGAACCCTCCATGCTTTTGTCATGCATCTTTCCATATTGGTTACGGCGGGTACCCCGATTTTAGACAGGAACTAACTGTTCAAGCCTTCAGTTTCCCTTTTTTGCTCGTCGCATTATCCATTTTGCCGACGAACGCCTGTTCCTTCTACCTTAACCGATTCAGAACTGAAAAAAATTACCCCACACTAGTTCCATGCAGTCTGTCCCCCAATACGTGGGACGAGTTATTAAGAGGTTAACCTCTCGCGAAGAACGTGGACGGTGGATTGTGTTAAATCCACGTGACAACTGCAGCATCGGCTACGCCAAGCGGCTACGGCTGATGATGCTGTGGTATGAGATGCGCACCATGCGACACGAGGCTAGCATGGCTATTGTGATATGATAGCACGATGTGCATAGGTCTCACAACATGTTATAGGTGTTGTTCTGCTTCGTGCTGCCGTCCAGTTCAATTGCTACTGCTGTTCGGGTGTACCTTATTTTGTGAGTTTTTTTTTGTGGTAGTGTCCGCATTTCAAGCCGCGGCACGGCGGCGCCTCCTCGGCACGTGCCACGGTTCTGACCGCGGATATGGCCGTGGTACTTGACATGGCAAGTACCACGGCAAGCCCCGTGGCACTGTCCACATCACAAGCTACGGCAAGGTGTGTGGCAATGTTCGTGGCAAGTATCGCGGAATGACCCGCGGCAACTCCCGCGGCAACCATCGCGGCAACGACCGCAGCAAGTGCCACGGCAAGTTTCGCGGCGAGTGTTACGGCAGGCGTCGGGGTAGGTGTCGCGACAAGTTTCGCAGCATTACCCGCGGCAACCACCGCGGCAAGTGTCGCGGCAAGTGCCGCAGTCTACAGAAGTGGTCACCTGAAGATATAGACTACTCCTAAGGTAGCCATTTGCGCAATTGTTTCGTTAACGGGCATACATATGTGGGCCAATCAACCTAGAGTATTTCCAAGCCACAGCATCCCGACCGAGCAGAGTTAGCCTAGAGTATTTCCAAGCACAGCATCCAACCTGGCCGAATCAACCTGGAGTCTTACAACGCACAGCGTCCTAGGACTGACCACTGGTTAGGGTTCGTGTTAGGGTTAGGGTCGGGTGGTCGGCTTCAAGAGCCAAGCATAAAACCCCCGTTAACATCCACTAGGTAGCGGTGAACATGGACTAAGTAGATTATCTTGCCAAGCTGAGTAAACTAATTGCCGCGACACGAGCAACGACACCATCCACGACACTTGCCGCGGTGATTGCCGCGACACTCGCCACGACACTTGCCGCGACACTCACCGCGATACTTGCTGCGACACTCGCCGCGACACTTGCCGTGATAATTGTCGCGAGCCTTCCTGCTACACGTTCCGCGACACTCGCCGCGACACTCGCCGCAACACCTGCCACGGTTCTTGCCGCGACAGCAGTCGCCATGACACTTTCCGCGACACTCGCCGCGTCACTTGCCACGAAATTCGGTTTCAAATATTGCAGCGGCGACTCTGTCACGGTTAGCAACGCGTAGATCCTTGTTGCTTTCACCCACTACTCTTGCGCCGTCTCGACTCTGCAGCAAGCTGCACGGTCGAGTAAAGCGACAATACCGCAAGCCCCAGAACAGAACACCGGGCACTCCTCACTTACTTGAGGAACTCCATGCCTCAATACCTGCAGTAGTCTAAACGCTTAGTTTGGGTTAAGGAGCGCCATCAGTCCAAAACACGCTTCAGCCAGAACATCCAACCTCTGTCGTAGCACGCGTCAGCACCGACACCGGGTTGGCTCCCAATGATGACGTTCGTATGAACCGCCTGCCCCGCCCCCCGCCCCTCACCACCTTCAAACACCACTACGCTAGAGGCCGCCAAAGTCTCGCCTGTGATATCGGCCCGTATTGATGCGGAGGCGTGAATATTCCCCTGTTGTCCCCCCTCCCCCTCTAACGAAATATGACTTCGGCCGGGCACGACATGAGTACGCCCCCCCACCCCTGCGATGCGTGCTACGGTAGAGGTAGCACTTTTTGTCCGAATCGTTTTCTGAACGATCGGGCTCCTTAACCCAAATTCGTCGGAATTTCATTTTTGTGACGAAATATGTTTCAGGGTATACTTCGGTCATGAGACTTCGCATCCGGCAGCAATTATACTTTCCTCCAAAATCATTGTTTCGGTGAGGTATGACGCTCCTTACGTGAGGAGCTCAGAAAAAAACATGGTGCACCTCTATCGTAGCATGCGTCCTCCCCCTCTAACGAAGGATCGCGGCGTCACGTTAGTCTAGTGCCGCAGCGGCAATAAAAGCGGGATGGAGTTCAAGTTTCGACAATATTAATGCGAACGTCACCGCACGATAAATAGGACTCCGCACTCGTAGGCGCCGCACTGCAGCAGTGGACCTTCTCACTATGAATAGTCTAGCTATTTTTCCTGTACATTGGGTTCTACAGCAATAATAGAGGAGTTGTTTTTGGTGCTTGGCGCTTTTAGGAAGCCGACCCGATTCGAACCCTAACCCTAACCCTAACCCTAGCCCAAAACCTAAGCCAGTGTAAGACTCTTTAGGTCGACTCGGCCGGCTTGGATGTTGTGCTTGCAAATAATCTAGGTTGACTCGGGGTGCTGTGGCTGGGAAACACTCCAAGCTGATTGAGCCGCAATAAATCATTACCCAACCAGAGTGCCTAAATAACTACCCTTGAAATATGTATTCAAGCTTCGTTCACGACTGACAGTAGTATAGCTGGCTGCGGGTCACGCCCGATTGGTCCGATTCGATATCAATACTCGTACGTATTATATGTACCACCAGTACCCAATACTGTAATACGTTCGATCTTCATCGATCGTAGTCGCAAAATTGGAGACTATTTTGATGAATCTTACACGCTTGCTTATGTATGGGGTTTTGAAAAAAAAGTTAAGAAATAAGTAGGGGTACATTGTACCTTGATTGTACCGGTATTATATTTATATATATTGTCGAAAGCGTTTTGTATCAGATGGTACTTAATACCTGGTACAGTATAGACCCGTGAATAAGAAAGAGCCAAAGTTAACTACGAAACACTACGTAACGTTCGATGGAACACCGTGTAAGAGAAAATGGACTATCACGAGGCATGCTCACCGTCGAACGTCGAACTAATGCCTGTAGAATAGCCTATATGCTTGGGATTCTTCTATTATTACAAAAAAAATAGTAAATATAGGACCAAATAGTAGCCGGTCGCCCCGGTAGAGTAGTGGTCAGCTTCAAAGACTACTCTCATTGGTACCCAAGATCGAATCCCACCGTCGTGAGAGATTTTGTCTTTATTTGAAAAAATAAAACGGAACCAATTGCTGAGAGCGCCTTCGTGGCGTGGGTAGGCGGAATCCGACGCAAGTCGACGAGGGAAGAAAGTGCTGAAATCTTCTCGCGATAAAAATGCAAGGCGAGAACCGTAGTGGGGGAGGAGGGAGAAGAGCCTACTTTGTGACCCCGGATCTGAGTTACGACTAGGAAGGAGAGAGAAAGGAAGGGCGAAGATAATAAATGGGATGAAAAAAACAAACAAACGAACAAACAAAAAAAAAAAAATGGTCGTGAAAATAGGGATAGTTATGGGTTGTCTTCCTTTCCGTAGGTTCTATTTACTACCAGGTATGTATGGTCCCCCGCAAGAGGATCGTGTCACAACAAGGCTATAATGCATGCCCAGATTAGTTAGTTAGATGGTTTTGGTTGGCGGACCCACGCTGTATAATTTATACTCGTACTACGATAGAGGTTGTTGTTGTAGTTGTTGTTGTTGTTGTTGTTTTCACATTAAACCCGTTATTTCTACTCAAACAACGTCAGTACACCCAGTGCCTGTCCTGATTCCCGATCCTAAGTGTAGAGAGATACAAATTCTGTGGTCACAGACTGTGAAACAGAGAAAAAAGAAAAAAAAACGCAAATTAATAGGTAAAGCAAGTGAGATGCTTAACGTACTGGGTACGAGAACACAACGACACGAGCCGAACCAAAAAATAAGAACAAAAAAACGAATAAAAAACTAATTCTGAAATGAGACAGAATACACACCATGTACTTTCTGACGGTGGTCACTTGATTGAGGAGAGCTATAGAATCAGGGGGCGTATACCCCCGATTGGTCGATTGGTGATGTTGACCATTCCAGTTTTATGTTTACCTCACATACCGTGTAGAGGGGAGCGGAGGGCTCCAGACTATCTGCTTTTGACCGACTTTGATCGCTTTGCGGACCCTTCAGGTTCCACTTTTATTTCAGTATACCTCTTTTGGGTAAGTTAGCCTGTGACCACGGGAATCGACCGCGTCAAGTGTTGGATTAGTGCGGACAGATGGGGGTACTGGATAGAGAGACGGGCACGGCTTTTAATGTGAAGACAACAACAACAACAACAACAACAATACGTCACCTAAACATTTCTCTGGAGGGGAATACACGTGATACCCGATTGCCAATCCCACGGCCTAAGAATACAATGATCAAAATTGCAACACAAGAAATGAAAGTCTGACCATTTGGGGGGAAGAAGCCCGATCATCCAGAAAATATGTCACCGAAAAAGTGCTCCCTCTATGGTAGCACGCGTCTGCTGTACGTATATAATAAGCTGTTCGCAGCTATATTGACCTGCGATTTAGCGATGTAGGCTCCCTCGCCCGTCAAGGTGGTGAAGGGCGCGTCTTAACTTATTTTGACCTCGTCGGAACGATTGGAATGGAACGAGGCTGTTATTCGTGGTCGCATCTGTTCCATTCCAACGGTCCAACCTGTTTGTGTCCGATCTGAACTGGCGAAGTCTGGGCAGCACCCCGAACATAAAATGTCCCAATTGACTCTTGTGGCGGACTGGAACTGGCGTTAGCGGCGGGACGACGCAGTCCGACACTTCTGGCCAGTAGTCGGAAAAGCATGATAGTAGATCTTCCTAAGGTAGCAGTTTAGGCACTCTGGTTGGCTAAGGGTATGTTTCACGCGGCTCAATCAACTTGGACTCTTCCCCAGCCACAGCATCCCAAGTCAACCTAGAGTCTGACCAAGCACAGTATCCCAGCACTGACCACTTGCATAGGGTTCAGGTTCGGGTTCGGGTTAGGGTTCTGGTTGAAGGGTCGGCTTCAGGCACCAAGCACACCCCCCCCGTAAATATCTACTATCAAGGTTTGTCCACCCCTCCTTCTGGCACCAATCAACTGCCCTAAATCTCCTCCCTAGTGGGTCGTTCGGTCCTCCTGACAGGATTACTGTTTTGACGTTTTTTGACACATCCGCTTCTTTACGAAAATACTGACAGGGTGGGAACGCTTGGAATATGCTTGATTTAGTTGACACCAATTTCGAAGCAGGAATTATTTGTGTGGGGACCCTTCATTCTGTTCCATGCGTTCCAAGCGTTCCAACTTCCAATGCCTTTTATTCTCCACTGCTCATCGCTCACTGGGACTGACTTCGCTCGTCCGGCTGCTATATTCACGGACGTCCGAATCAAATCGAGAGCGCCGAAACAAATCGGCGACTTTCGAAGTATTACGTGCTGGAGTCTCGTTTACTACACATTATCCATAGATAGGCAGCAAGGGGTACGAACGACGAACGTCGTACGTAGTGAGCGACTACTTACAGTAACACTCGTACTTCATGGAATAAATCGGCGACTCTTGATGTGTGCGCGGGAGCCGTACCACCCAGCAGTGGGGGGTACGACCGTCATTGTGAGCGGCGACTACATACTGACGCACCACGTATGTTTTTGTTTTTTGAGGGTCACACAATTCGATGCCAGTCGACGAGGGAAAGAAAGGCTGAAATCTTCTCGCGATAATAATCAAGGCAAGAACCGTAGTGGGGGAGGAGGGAGAATAGCCTACTTTGTGACCCCGGATCTGAGTTACGACTAGGGAGGAGAGAGAAAGGAAGGGCGAAGATAACAAATGGGATGGACAAAAAAAAGAAAAAAAGAAAAAACAAAAAAAGGGTGGTCAACTTGATGGTGAGCTCTCGTATACCTTTACCGAAAAACAGTTTATTCTTGGAGGAAAACGAAAAGTAGTGATTTTCGCACTGTACCCGATGAGCAAATACTTGATTACGTGGCCGAAGTATACAACGAAAAATAGTGGAACGCCAAGATTGAAAATGAAAATCCGACGATTATAGGTTAGGGCCCGAATTAACGAGTATAAAATAAATTCAAATTTGGAAAAAATAAAATTCAAATTCGCTTTTCATTGGTCAACACACGCACCAGCACCAGATATTATGCCCCAAGATCCTATTAATAATCTTTGGTGCTGGTGCGTGTGTTGACCAATGAAAAGCGGATTTGCATATATATATTTTTTCCGGATTGAATTTTTTTCTTCTTCGTTAAAACGGGCCCTTAAGGAGGAACCCGATCGTTCAGAAAACGTTTCAGCTGAAACGTGTTGCCTCTATCGTAGCACGCGTTTGCTGCTACTGCTGTGTATACCTACGCGTAGCTGGTATGTATGTAATATGCCGCTATGGAACAAGTATGTATGTAATACTATGTGGTTTTCGTTCCGATGTCCTACAACAACAGTGACTAGGTATGTGACTATAGACAGGTTTATCGGCCAGCCAACAAGAAACGCTTACTTACGTACTCTGAGCAAGCATTGAAACCTTGTCGCGACACTATCCTTTGAAACGATCTCGAGCACACTCGTAGACGTTTATACCCTGGAACCTGGTAACATAGATAGGTAGGTAGGGTTTTGTGTCCGGCTCACCGCCTGGCACCGATTGCTTACTGTAAAGTGGTTAGCGTCCACCAAAAAAGGGTCCGAATGTTCTTATTTGATGGACACCAGTATCTTATTCGTGGGTCTTTACCGCCGTAGGCAGGTGTGCAGGCGCGACTATATACCTGGCACAGATGTTTGGACGACCTCGTCCGAGTCTGGCAGCTTAGGCTCGCAAACATGTACGAGTAGATTGCAAGCCTTGCGTAGAGGCCGCTGCCCATAACATCCCCACCGTACGGACTCTCTTAACAGCATCCATTGCTACAGTATGACTCGCGCCAAAAATGCATCGAAGTGGACGCGCGCGCGACAGGCACGTCACGGGCATCGTTAGGTGTTGCATTTTTGGAGAATGCTCAATCTCAAAGCTGTTATATTATTTCAGTGATGGCCTGTCTGTGTGGTTCTGCTCAAGATCAGGCGGGGTGCCATAAAAAACGGGCTTTCAACCACACGCTTATTTTTTGTGCCGGGAGACAGAGTGGAGAGAAAAAGACACACCCCTGCTTTCCCCTTGGAGTGCTACGAGTGAAATTGTATAATTCACAAGCAGACAGCAACAGGGATAAGTGGAATTAACAAAAACGCCTCCCGATCGAACTATTTCTTGGTGGTCCTGGGTGATGGAGGAGGCCCGGACGGAAATTTACATGATCCCATCGTCGCTGTCTCTGTGGAGAGGAGGAGGCGTGCGGGAAAATGGAAGAACGCCACGGGACAAAGGTGTTGCACAAAGCAGAAAATACCAAACACGAGCTTGGTACAGAGCTATCCTGGCACGCCGTCGAACAACTATTTTCAAACGTTAGCGCGGGCCGCCTCAGCGACTAGGTACGTACGAGAACGATAAGTAATAATCCTGCTGAAGGAGCATTGTGGGGGCCTAATTAGACCCCGGCGCTCGACGGTCGAAAAAGTGTTCATGATACAACGTCTGAGGGGGGGTGGCCTGTATGAATGCACTCCCACCTGTATTCGTTAGCCTCAACAAAGCGTACCACTCCGTCTCCCGAACCTTTTCCTGCGGTCTGTTCGAGCACTCAGCCTCCGGTCTCCGCTACGTGGGAGCTTTGAGAACGTTTGTTCGAGACGAGAGGTGTGCGTTTTCTTCTCCTTCTTACAGTGTACTATTCATACTATTTTGTTTTTTAGCGTTCATCTTTTTTGCTTTCCAGCTCAAGTGTGAATGAGGCTTTTACTCTTTCAGGGGCGTTCTGGACAAGGCGTGGTCACGTATATATATTCCGTCTCTTCTCGTCCCGCCGCCCCCCTGCGGGTGATCTCATATATAATGCACAGAGGGCTGAGAACCCTCCGGCTGCTCGTCGAATCGCATCGATTATTTTTTCCAGGAACTTGCACCCTCGCACTCTCGGCGACACAGCAGCCCCCAGAAAAAAAACCTGGGTCTATCAATGCACCAGCCGAAAGTAAGCCGAACTCAAGCTCGACCGCTAGCAAGGATGTCAAAAGTAACGTCAAGTTACATATTTATAGCACCACGACCTTGCCCACTGGCCTCGACTGCGCGGAGGGGATGGCCTCGGCGGCGGTCCTGGCAGTGGTGCTGGTGGCTTATGCCGGTGGTGATAACCTGAGCAACCTACCAAGTATCAGATACTTGTACCAATGTGGCCTACAGCACAGTGGTTCTCTCGAGTGGTAAGAATTCGTTCCTCGGGAGTGTGAACAGGCGTTTCCTCGCGATGGTATGGGGTATGCGACGTTTTCATTTTCTGATAATTTCACGATCGCGCTCGTCGGACTTGGGTGCTTCGAGAAGGGGGCCTCGCTTGCGCTCACGAGGTATCGCGGCACAGTTCATGCGGGGTGGTGGTAACAGCTAAGAAAGTATACTGTAGTGCCAACATAACTACCAGTACCTATTTACCAGAACGTGAGCAGGCTTGGAACAACCCCTTGTGGGGCCCCGAGTTCGCAACCAAAACAATTGACACCTTTGTTTGTTATCAGCTGTCTACGATCATCGTGGGGGCTGACAAGCACGGGTAACAACAGAGTAGGCCCGTGTTGTGCGACACCTTGCCTTGTAACTTATACACCAACCATTGTATCATCCACCAATCACGCAGTGGCAGTCGTTGTAACCGTTGCTTGTTCTCGCTAATTTTCCACTTCTGAAGCTCCAAGAGGGGGAAAGCAGGTCCGCGCTGGTGCCAGAAAGCGGGGCAACGCTGCGACGGAGCGAGCGAGCGACCGAACGAGCGGAGCGAAACGCGGCGACCGACAACTGGCGCAAGCTCGGGGAGCGACCGCGCGACCAGCGACAAATGACGAGCAACCGGGCGATCGACGGTCGGCCTCGCGACCGTCGGTCAAGCACGAGCGAATGGAACGACCAGCGACAAACAAATGACGAGCAGCCAGGTGATTGGCGATTGGCCTAGCGGTCGTCGTTCAATCGATGGCACGACCGAACGGAGCGACCAGCGCGCCAAATGACGGGCAGCCAGGCGTCTGACGACCGGCCTAGCGGTTGTCGGCCAACCGGCAGCACGACGAGCGAACGGAGCGACGGCGCGTCACCAGCGACAAATGACGAGCAACTGACGACGCGTGCTACCATATAGGTAGCACGTTTCGGCTGAAATGGGTTCCGAACGATCGGTTCCCTCAACCCAAACTCGTCGGAATTTCAGTTTTGCATTGCAACATGTTGAATTGTAGACTCAGTTAATAGGTCATGGGGTTGTTCATCGGGAATCAATTTCAATCTCCTCCGAAAAACATTTTCCCGGCGATGTACGGAGGAGCTCCTCAAGTGAGGAGCTCAGAAAAAAACATGGAGCACCTCTAGCGTAGCATGCGTCAACTGGGCGATCGAGGGTCGGCCCGAAGGCCGTTCGTCAACCGACAGCATGAGCGAGCAGGGCGATGACGTGGCTGACGAATATACATTCATGTGCTGCAGCCATCTGTGAATGCTATACTGTATTACGCGTGCTCGTGTGTCTGGCGCACGCAGTTGCTGTTGTGGCTACTGTACGAGGTTTTGCTGCACAGCGGTGCTACCACAGTACTATACCCTAACTGCTCCTGCTGCTGCTACTGCTACTGCTACTGCTGCTGGTGCTTCTCTTACCACTACTGTACTACTACTGCTGCTGCTGCTACTACTACTACTACTCTTACTACTCCTCCTACTCCTACCCCTACCCCTACTACTACTACTACTACTACTACTACTACTACTACTACCACTACTACTACTACTACTACTACTACTACTACTACTACTACTACTTCGACAGTTACTGCTGCTATACATACTACAAGTATACTGTTTCACAGTATTAAGCAGCAGTCTACTGCATCTCCTGGTAGTACCGTCGCGCGTGCAACTCCCGCTTACTCGCAGCTATCGGCGACTGACGGCGGACTGCTTGCCGTAGCCCCCCATTTACAAGTAGCTTCTATGACATTGTGACGGCCATCTTCGAATGACTTGGGTACATGCGCACGGCCCCTAACCCGCCTGGGCGCTGGATGAGAAAAAAACACTCCCAGAGTGAAATGTCGGCTAACACTATAAGAGAGGTACTGTAGAAGCACAAAAATACGTTGGAACAACAACAACAGGGCATCTTAACCAGGAGCCCAAGGGTGCTATCTTACCACTAAGGCAAAATTAAGCTCTATTTCAAAGTCAGTCGTCCTCACAATGTGAGTACCAGATACTTAGACGGCACCATAGTCATACTCTAGTTAATGGCTCTCCGCCAGCTGTGAGTGTTACGACCCATCCTTGCTACATTTTGACGTTGTTGGTCACTCACGGCTGAAGGATGCATCAATGAAGGGCAGGCAGAACGAATAGCAACGACAGGGGAAAACACCGACTGCAACTGCCTACAACACTACTACCGGAAGAAAAAACACGAAATAAACCAACCAACGAACAAAATGCCAGCTGACTACAAAACGTTACCTGCTCCACAGCAATGTACAACTACTGCGTCGAGGTGCACAGGGACCAGAGGGCAAAACGCACTGAACAAAACAACTACGGAAGGACGCAAAACATAGAACAACCATATATATATATACTAACGACGCGTGCTATGGTAAAGGGGCACATCCGTTTTGTTCCGAGTTCGGTCCCTTAAGGATCCCTACGTATATCTCGCCAAAAAACTGATTTTAAAATACAAATTGAAGTGCACGATGAACAATCCCACGACCTAGGTATACCCAAAATATTGAATATTTCCAATAAAAGAAACTCACAGGTTAAGGAGCACCGTCCTTCAGAACATATTTCAGCCAAAACGTCGCTATTCATACGCCTATCGTAGCACGCGTCTACGAGTAATGCACAAGAAAAAAGAAGTCGCCATCGTTCGGTACCCAATCTTCGTATGTACAAACTGCATGGACAAAACTACCTTGCCTTATCGGGGAAACCACAGATTAAATCCCTCGGAGCTTCAGAGGGAACTTTTGCCAGGAAAAAACAAAAACAGTCCCGAGTACAGCAGCATCGGCCACACGAAGCAGCGTCAACCATTAGCTGCTGGGGTAGCTTGTGTTGTCCCGACGTGCGCAATAAGGAGCTGTAAGACACACGCATGCCCATCGTCATGATCCTTGCAAACAAATGCTGCATGCTCTTCCTATACGCTTGATAATTCCGCACTTGTCACTTTCAAGGTCGGCATACATACTACCTGGTCCCCCCAAAACGGCGAAACGGCCCGCGCTATCTACGAATGCGATAAGCAATATTTTCGGCATCCAAACCCCCTGCTTTCTCATTTTTTTATAAGACGGGTGCTACGATAGCAGTAGCACTTTTTTTCAGGCTGAAACGCTTTCTGCTTGACGGGGGCTTCCTTATCCCAAACAATCTACGGAATTTCATTCCCTGTGTTGCAAATATGTCTCTCTGTATACTTAAGGCCAAGGGACACTATTCACCGAGCAGCGCTTTTTTGTTTTTCTCCTCCAAAAATCATTTTTTTACTTGCTGTTAGTATAGAGCTCCTCAAGTGGCCACCCTCAGAAGGCAAAAACATTGCCTGTATGCAGGTACCGTGCGCATGCGTCATATCAACATATGTCAAAACCGACGGGGGGTTAATCTTCCCGCCCCCCGCGGCGCCTGTCGGCTCGCGACCCCGGCTTCCCCCACTCCTCTTCAAGAAAACCGGCATCCTCTAGGTAAGCGACCTCATCTTCCCTTTCCGACGATGTTTCCGCCCCGCGTGCCCTGCCCGTGCCGTTCCTCGTCTGCGCGTCATCCACGTGCTGCACGCGGGAGAACTGGAAACCCTCGTGCTTGAGAGCGAAGTTGTACAGCACGAGGCAGGCGTCGATGATGGTCGGGGCGTCGTCCAGCTTGAAGTCTAGGCCCTGCTTAAGGGCCTGGAACTGCCACTTGAGTCGCCCGAACGCGCCCTCGACTCGGACTCGCATGTCGGCGTGCTTGTGGTTGAAGTACTCGTCCGCCCTCGTCTTCGGTAGCGTTATCGGCGTGCGCATCCACGGCATCTCGGCGAAGGCCTTGTCGCCTAGAATGCACGACCCGTCCGCGAATATCTTGCGTTCCCCCGCGGGCTTGGCGTGATCCTCTCGCGCCCATCTGTAGAAATTTTGGCTCTGGAGAATACCGCTGTCCGTGCACGAGCCGGGACCTCCGGAGCAGACCCACCTGAACCTCCCGGAGTTGTCCACCACCCCGAGAAGGACCATCGACATGTACTTCTTGAAGTTTTGGTAGGCGTAAGGGACGTCATCGTCATCATCAGAGGCAAGGAGCCGAATGTGGCTCCCTTCAATGGCCCCGATAACCTTCCTGTTCGGTTTGATTTTCATGGCGTGCGTGGGGGTAGCGGTTAGGATATAACAGGTACCTGGTACCTGGTATGGTAGATGATTGAGATCGTGTGCCTGTTTCATTCAAATATGGTGTCATTCGTACAGCTTCAAAAATTACCTGGGTCCATGGCGTACGTGGGCAGCAGCTATAATATAATATTAGATGATCTTGATAGGGTGTTGTGTGTCTGTTTCCTCAAACGTGTGTCATTCGTATATACAGCTTCGGAAACTTCCCTGGTTCCTGGCGTACGTGGTCAAATGGCTAAGACAAGCAATACACGAGTACGCCCGCCCCCCCACCCCACCCCCCCGCACTCCACCTGTGTTAGAATTCAGGGCTCCAAACAGATGCACTACCGGTCCTACTCTCACAAGAAGCAGCGCTTCAAGAAACATAGCGTTCAAATTCCGGGGAAACATTAAATTCGGAGACGGTTCTGCTTAAGCTTGTGAGGACCGGAACACACTCAATTCAAAAACCATAAATCTGCGAAAAGCCTGGGCTAGTATCCCATTTTTTTATTAGAGGGTCGGTACTGTAAACCCACGGCTAGAACCAGAGTCACTCGGAAACCCGGGGATGGGGGGTGGGTAAGAATAACCGTGGCCTTAAGCGAGGCGAGCTCGGTTTACGCTTGCTCAGGTCAAGAAGATCGAGGTGGATATAATATAAACATTTACGAGCTGGTTGCAAAGATAGGAAGGACTTTGCGGATCCGGAAATTTGCACCGTGGATTTTGTGAGTTAATACACAACAAATTGACACCCTTGTTATGTATCGTTCGCGAGGCTCGATGTTACGAGTTTTTGGGATTTTTGGCATCTTTGACTTTCTGAGGTATGAGAACAAAAAAGAAAACAAGAAGTCTTCACTTTTTCCAAATTGCCACGAAGAAAAACCGTGTCAACGTTTTTCTTAAAACTCTCAAAAACTATAGCGCAAAACAACATTCTCGGGAGGGTAAATTCCCCTTTTAGGTTCCAAATTTGCTCAACACATTGTTATTGTACCTTGACAGGCGTTTCGTAACACAACGTTGGCACCGTTGTAGGCTCGAAAAAACCGATATGACATGGATGTCTTCTCCGTGTTGATGCGATCATGTCAAGACGGTTAATGTCGAATCACTCGGCGTATTGGCCGCTATATGGCCTCAATACATAGTACATTGATTTAGCTGTATGAAGGTATTCCCTATCAGGTACTAGTGTAAAATGGCGCCTTTCCAAGACATATGAAAGCTGTCAATATATCTCGAACTGCAACCCCGACGCCAAACGTCTCCTCACCGATGTGTTGCCCTTGTCCAAGCGGTCATGTAGATACGTTGAACGTCAAAAGAACAGTTTATTCGTGATTATTTTATTGCATGTAGGTTAAACGCTGCGCTTCTTGCTGAAATTGTGCTTTTGATCGACACTCACTCACTAACCGCCGATACATGAGTAGTGCAAACAGCCGCTTCAAATATTTGCCGAAGACGCGTGCTACGGTAGAGGTAGCACTTTTGGCTGAATCGTTTTCTGAACGATCGGGCTCCTTAACCCAAATTCGTCCGACTTTCATTTGTGTGACGAATAATGTTTCAGAGTATACATTGGTCATGGTATTTGTCATCCGGCAGCACTTTTATTTTCCTCCAAAATCATGTTTCCGGTGAGGTATGACGCTCCTTAAGTGAGGAGCTCAGAAAAAACATGGTGCACCTCTATCGTAGCATGTGTCCGAAGTGTGTACTCGAATGTATTCTACAAGCGAAAATAAGCAAGGATGTGTCCGGTAGTACCGAACTTACCGACCCGTCGGGCACTCCTATCGAGGCGATACCGAACTTGCCGAAGTGTCGGGTACCGGAACCTCGTTCTTACCGAATCTTGCCGGAGTTGTTCGGTAGGGTATTGAGGTCGGACTGAACCTTGCTGAAGACTTCGGCAGGGTACGAAGTATGTACCGATCAAATACCCCCGGAACTCTTATCGTCCGCGCCATTACTCTTTTAACCCCGTATATATGATGCTCACATCCCCGCATACAGTAGTACCCAACACACACTGCGATAAGAAACAGGAAAGCCGTTTCAAGGCTGCAATCCTTAATCGAGAACGGGTGATCTGCCCCAACCTCCGTACAATTGACTATCGAAATAAAATTTCAACCTGCAAGGCACTTTCTCATTACTTGTTTGCCCAATAGGCGTCCTGCACCTGCAGCCTATTACCAGAACGATGAGCCACTACGGTATATACGCCGTAGAGGTGAAACTAAGACTGCCTCAGAAACACCACGTTTATCTGGTACAGTAGGGGTCTCCCAACAATAAGGCGGTGGTGTGATGCTCTAGAGCAATATGACCGCCATTTTGGGGAAAGCCCCATTATTCATTCCAGGTTGTGGGTAATATTCCCCAGGCGCACAACGCGATTTCAACCGCCTTAGATCGAGATACCGCCTTACTCAAACCGCCTTGTTAACCCCTGAAGAACCGGTCCCACATTTTCGAGGAAAAACTACTTGGAATTAGTCTGGGATATTATTTCAGTTCTAAATGGGTTAAGGGAACCCCCACTGTACCCGTTTTTCCGGGGGTGCTCATTGAAAGTAGGCGTAACCCGCCCCCCTATTTTCGTTCAGGCTTGTATCGGAGTGCTGTGGGGTCCACCTTGCGCTGCCGTATACCTCGAGAATGGTCTGTAGACTACGTACCGGCCCGCCAATGAACGGGACCCCCACACGAAAATGGGGTTGAGATTACGGGTTGAAATATGAAAAGGTTGGGGCGGCTACGAAAGCGAAAATAGTCTGGAACACGCGCTCCTTTAAGGGCCCGTTTTAACGAAGCAAAAAAAATCAATTTGGAAAAAAAAACAACCGCTTTTCATTGGTCAACACGCGCACCAGCACCAAAGATTAGGATCTTGGGGGGTGCTGGTGCGTGTGTTAACCCATGAAAAGCGAATTTTTATTTTTATTTTTCCAAATTGAATTTATTTTATACTCGTTAATATGGCCCCCAAACCCCTGAATACGTGCAACCCTTTGTTTTTTTGGGGCCATACTGCTTGGAAGTACAGTGTTACAGGGCAAGACAGTAACCAGGACCAAATGTGCTTCGTAAAAATACTGGAATGTATAGGAGTTAGTGCATGTGATGGATCCTGTTTCTTTATGGTCCCACCTAGTAGTAGTGTTGCACACTGCTGTTGTTCAGAAATAGTGTAAAGGTCTATCTAGCCGTTGGGCTACAGCAGTATTCCGGTTGCCCTCGGACTTTTCGCGAGTGTGATATTTACAAAGACGAGGGTCGTTGCTGGGCACTATACATTATTGGTCGTATACGAAGTATACCACACCAGACTGAACCCTAACCCTCCTACGTACTGCGCGTATGCGACGAGTACCAAGTTTTTGTTGGGTTGCTTTTACCTGAGCGTATTGTCGTGATCCCACGCTTCCATGATCTCCCGCTGCTCGTCGGGAGTGGGCCACCGCACGTAGCGCGCCCGAAGGCGTTTCACGACCAGCTTCGCCACCGCCAATGTCCAGGTGGCCACATCCCCCTCCGCGATGTCGAAGCGGGCTGCCGTCTCCATCACCCCCTGCGCCCCACCAACCCTGAACAAGAAAACCGCCACTCTTTCGGAGGGGTCGATGATGGGCCCTCGACCGTCTGCCTTGAACGGATCCGTCGCTCCGTACAGGGCGCGTACCAGCGACCGGAACGTCGTTCTCCTGCGGGAATAAGCCGCCGTCGAATCGCGAAGGGTTCACACGTGTTTTTCTGCTGCTTTAGGACGCGTGCTACGATAGAGGAGGTATACCTTTTTTTGGCTGAAATCATTTTCAGGATGATGAGACTCCTTAACCCCAAATCGTCGGACGTTCGTTTTTCTTGTATTGGAAAAAGGATCATTGTATACTTAGGCATGGTATTTTTCATCGGGCAGCATTTATATTTTCCTCGAAAGGCAGGCGGCTTACTATTACTTACTATTAGTATAGAGCCCCTCACGTGACCACCCTAAAACAAAACATGGTGCACCTCTACCGTGGCATTCGCCTTAGGGTGGGCGTGAAGGATACGGTGCGTGTGTGACATGTGCCCCTTTACCCCTCCGGCTGACCGTAGTGAGCAGATTGCAGAGGTAGTGGCACGTGTGTAACAATCAATACTGCGCATACAAGAACGCCTCGTTATGTATGCATGTCGGGAGGCAGTAGCCTCGATGTCACCATGATTTTAAACCTAAAACAAAATATGATATACCTGCTACCGTATGGGCAGTGCTAAGAATGTCAACGGAGCCCAGTCATGTTTGTCAGGAAAAAACAAAAACGCGTGGCGATTACGTAGCCAACGAACGGTTGGCGTTAGGCTGGTGGGTGCGGTTTGGTGGGGCTGGGTGTGCTACTTGAACAAAACACTTGACCAAAAACAAAAACGTGCAAAAAGAAACACAACATAATCGTAATTTGTGTAGCCTTAATATCTGGTGGCGTTAGGGCGTTGGGTGTGGCAAAGACACATTTACGGTAGCAGTCCGTACGCCTTAAAAGTTTACTGTCATTCCTAGAAGCCAAGCAGCCGTGAGTGTTGCTATGAATGGTGGGAAAAATATCACACACATGTTGGGGGGGGGGGAGGATGTACATTATTTGACTTTTGTCGCGACACGTATCGCGGCGAGTGTCGCGGCGAGTGTCGCCGCGAGTATCGCTAACCCTAACCCTAACCCGAACCCTACGTGCCGCGGCATGTCGCGAAATGCCGCAACATGCCGCGGCACGTGCCGCGGCACGTGTCGCGACACGAACCACGGAAAAGTCTAATAATGTAGATCCTTGGGGGGGGGGAGCTGCATCTGGTGTGTATGTACGAACTGCCGAAGCCACTGCCGCCAAAGAATGGCAGGAGTTCATCGGCGAAGCAGCGAATCTCTAGCAAGAACTTCGACTGGCGTGTGGCGTTATGACACACTACTCTGCCCCCAACATGTAACGGCACTTTGCAGATAAATATTCAATCAAAACGGGACTTCCATTTCAAGACAGCGTGGGAGGCGACAGCAGTTGTTGGTGCACGCTGACAGTTTTGGCTCCCCGCGTGTCCAACCGCACTTTGCAGGCAAACGCTTCAAAAATAACACTACAGGCTGTAAATAACTGGTACTTCAATGCAGCAGTACATACAGCCTGCCGCGTTTCCAGCGTTTTACCTGTGTCGCCTCGTCACAAAGCACAGCCTCTCGCCACCTACCGCGTTTCAGGAGCTAGTATTAATAGTATATACGTACCTGATGCGGAAAATTGACGTGAATGTACGCGAAGACAGCCTGTGAGCCTGCTGATTCCACCAGCGCTTGTCGTGCGGGGTGCCCTTCCGGTTCCATCTGCCCGTCCCGTCCTGCCGGTCCTGCATGTCGTGGTATTCATCGTCTCCCAGCAGCTCCATCAGAAGTCCTCGTCTTAGTCTTCTTCTAGGAGTTCCACCAGAACAAGAAGCGTGCTGTTGCGCTGACTCAACGGCATATACCGTATCTAGGTCAAACCAGTAGATCTGTCGAAATATACTCGTAGTGCGATGCAGACCCGCCGTAGACCTGGCGGGTATATACACATACGGTTGAGAGAGACGGGGCAGTAGCCAGATAGATACGTCGAAAAGTTATATTCGTACGTAGCGCGATGCAGGCCCGACGTAGACCTGGGGAATATCCGGTTAAGAGGTGGAAAAGGTTCTGGGTAATTGCGCCGCATCGTTAGGAGGGCCGTGTGTGAAGGTGAGTTTGAACACATATTCCAGGCGCCAGCGCTGCCGTTTATGACATACCACTCTGAACCGAAAGATAGGGTAGTTTTGTACGTAGATGACGAAACGGCCTCCGCAACGGAATAACCAACAAAACAGGGTTATTGGTAGAGATAATGAGGCCTGTCCTTACCGGGGACTGGGATATAGAATGGTTGGTTTTGGTGTTTGGTATGGACCCGCAGGTAGCCACTCCATTCGAGAAAGGCATCAAGTGCACGTCAGCATCCCCACGTCGATAGTTTCGAGAAGGTGTAAATATACAAACGGCCCGTAGATTCCGGGTCATATTGGTAATATACTATATGGCATGGGGGTGCATCTGTCCTGATATGTGAACATCTCCTGAGCCTTCTCCCAAGCCAACCCTCAGCACGACTTCGCAAGACCTGTCAACGCCCAAACGCGGGGTCTGTTAGATTCGCAGCAACAGCAGCCGCACCACACACACACACACGAA
Source organism: Saccharina japonica (assembly GCA_008828725.1). Taxonomy (NCBI): domain Eukaryota; class Phaeophyceae; order Laminariales; family Laminariaceae; genus Saccharina; species Saccharina japonica. The sequence goes on from MEHQ01000306.1 coordinate 413,800, forward strand.
TTTTGCAAAGGGCATCCATAATATTAATAGGGTAGAGGCTTACCTACGGATAACCTAATGATATTAATACCAGTCCAACTACAATATCACGGGCGAGCATACTATAAGTACTCAATACTCTGGATTTGCAATATTAGGCTCGGTTATACGATAATCACTTCTCTGCCACTGTACAGTAAACCTACCCGACTACCCGGGTTTATGTCGTGATCGAACTGAATCTTCAAGATTAATAGGGTGTCTTCCTCAGGGGACCCAATATGCCGTACAACTATTGCAAGTGGGTGCTCCGCGTAGCACTGTCAACGGTGGCATACCCTTGGGCGCTGGGGAGGGGAGGGTGTACTCGTGTCATGCATGGCCGGTTGCCATACGACCATAGGGGGGCGTACTCATTTGTTGCCTGCCTTAGTCAGTTGACCAATGACCACGCATCCCTTTCGAGACAGCATAGGGGCGGGGGGGCGGGGTGGGGGCAGAATCATTGATATTTGATGAGGGAAGGTGCGGCCGAGCGTATACTCACGGGCATGGCTGGGTTCGTGAGATTTTCAGGATCGGAAATTATTTATTTCTGCCGGGGCGAACTAAGTATTTTTGGGGAAAACGAACAGCAACATCAGTCTTTGTCAGTTCGCCGGACAGCTGATCGTATTGATAGTACTGCAGCAGTACGTACTGTGGCTGTAGTCTATAGTCGAGGAGATTGCGGCAGAGACTGCTACTACTGCCGATGCTGCCGCTACTCCTGCTTGGTGTTTTGTACTCTGTGTGCTGCTATCGTTTCCCTTGGTGCTTTTCTGCTGCTGTTGTTGTCTCCGCCTGCTGCTGCGGCTGTTGTGTCGGACATAAACATATATACTTCTATTGTTTAACACCTGGTACTGCTGTAGTTACAACTCAATTTGAAGGGTGAACAAGATGCTGTACCCGTCCGCTCAATATCGCAAACTAAAAATGTTGTATGCGAGTATAGGTATTAAGGTCGCACCTCATTACCACCCTACATAATCATACAATACACCCGTCGGTAATTTATGCGGGGGTAAATGCGTAGTAACTGCCCTGATAAATGGGCAAATACTCGCCGGTTACTTTCAAAGTTATTGAATCTGTCGTACAAAACACGCCTCCTGTGGTTCTCCTATTTTGAGTGCATACTACGAACAGTATGGTATGGAGCTCATATACTTCATTTCAGACGAAAAATCCAACAAGACCTCTTGCGCAGTACCACTCTGTCCCGAAATATAAGCACATTTTGTAAATTACTATTAAATTAAAATATTGCTTATATTTCGGGACAGAGTGGTACGAAATAGTCTAAATGTCAAACAAAAACACTGTACCAAGTACCGCATACAGCAGTAGTAGCCGTATGTGGCAAAACAAATCCACCGAAGTAAGGCGACGTCCCTACTTGTTGTGGAGTTATGTGCACGCCATGAGTTCCAATCTTCGATCGAGTGGGGGAGTGGCTGGCCGTCTTTGTAATGTCGTGCCGTTGACCCTGGTACTATCACCCTAGGAGGGGGTACCGACGTACATGCCTCACAAGGTCATATAAAACCCATGCCACGCGCGAGCGAAGTGTTTACACGCAGCTTGCAAAGATAGGTTTCGACGAGATCCTCGATCTCGTCTGCTATGAGGATACTACAGTACGCGTATCGAAACAGCAGCAACACTTACTTCCTAGAACCTGTGAGTAGGACACGAAGCAGTTTTCACCTCTCGTATAAACCGCCCCCAGAAATTGCGCAAAACAAAACAAACTCCATCCGACTGACGATAGGGAAGGCATCCAGGTCAAACCCTGTCGAATTTATAGTGGATCGGAAACAGAACTCTTCGATCTTCCCAATCCGACGGCGTGAAATTACGCCTAAGGATGCCTGCTGATGTGTTTTTTCTTTCATTTTCAAAAACACATCTTTAGAGTTTTGCTGCGTACATACCTGGTATATAGTACCAGGTATCATTCATCGACTTGGGGGAGGAACTGGGCCAGCAGATAGGGGCAAAGCTACAGTATGAGTTGCATGGGGCAATAGAACCAACTACAGGTCAATCCACTGCAACACGCCGGGTACTCCGCGCGGATCGAGCAAGCGGTTTTAGTTGCTGTGTGACTCTCAAAATGGCAACTAAAATTGACTCAATAAAATGGCCGAGTGCGTCAATTTGGCACGATGTCATCGGCGGATTACAGCAGCAGTAGCAGCAGCAACAGCAGCAGCAGCAGCAGCAGCAGCAGCAGCAGCAGCAGCAGCAGCAGCAGCAGCAGCAGCAGCAGCAGCAGCAGGGACCCGTGGAGGATACAGCGGTATTCTACGGGGTCCCATTTGTGGCCTACTGGCGATTGTGTGTTTACAGTCCGCCGAGCAGCAGTTTTGTACGAGAGGGTAATACCCACCCACAAGCAACCTCCGCTCTGCATTGTGCACCCGTACAGCACAGGAGGGCTCTGCATACTAAAACCAAGTAAAACAAAGTTGAAAAAAAACCGTACTTTTCTCGATTCGTCCAGAAATCCCAACGCTCCGATTTTTGTTAAATTTTGGCCTTTCCAGGAGTGGGGCGTCTGGGATTCCGATCCGCGGGTTTTTCGCTACACGCAAGGCTGCGCAGTGCACATAATGTACGGCCCTGCATGCCATACCGCCAGAGACCGTCATCCTACCGTGCCGTCAGAGTGAGGGACATCGCATAGAGCGGGGCACCCTCTTCTGCCGATGCAGCGCGAACTCGGCTGCCATGTTGGCACGATTTTCACGCTGCCGCTGCGTAGTGTCATGATGATGCACACACATTCTTCCAGGCTGCTCGGCGGCAACAATCTTCCTTACAATACACGCCAACACTCGCACCTAGAAAGGTAAAGGTCCTTCCACGCACAGCCACGCAGATCAAGCCAGCGACAGTTGCTACACGCCCCGGCCTTCCCTGTTGTCTGCGATGCTTCGCTGCTGTCTACATGACGACGATGGGTTTCGTATAGAGAAAAAAAGGCTGCTTTACTGCCATTGTCAAATTTGAAATTTGACTCCTATACGCACAAACACGAGAGAGCACGATACCTTATTACTACTGTACATGACTCGGGCTTGCTGACGAAAGGAAGTGTCAAAGCGACCACCCTAGCCGGCAAAGCTCACGTTTGTGGAAAGTGTTTGCAATATGGCGTCGTACTTTCCACGACAGCGCAAGGCACGCTGCATCACGACGCACCAGCGGTATCTCCGGCATCTCCCGCGAAAATAAATCAACACATAACGCCGTTTAGACTGGAAAACCCAAAACTAGGGGACAGGGGGCGTTTGGGGAAGAGCGGAAGACAATTGGCCGCCAGCTCTTGCGCAGCCGCCGGAACAACACGATAACCGCGACACTACCTGCTGTTCGAGCTGGTGATCAAGTTGAGCCACATCCGTGGCGTTCGATGCGGCGCCAGAGAAAGGACGCTGCGGGTGGGGGTGCCGGTGCGTCTGACCGAAAGCTCCTGCTGTACGTACTCGTAAGAACAAAACGCTCACTCCGCCCCTACCAAAGGGAGCCCGTTGTGGCGACCAGGATAAGAAAGACAAAATACAATGCTGTAAGAAAGGGCAGCATACAGGCCGAGTTGTACTACGTGAGGAATAACCTAAAGTGATTTGACTTTTGAGGTCGCACTCGGGTGGTGGGTGCGAACATTTCTTAGCGTTCGTTTTTTCGACAACGAAAACGGTTGAAGTCGATCGAGCGTAACATTTTCGGAAGGCTCACTCTCCACCAGAGATCTCCGAAAACACCTTCCTTTGGGTCGGTATTGTCAACAACCTTCTCACGTCCTGGAAAAACCGAGTGCTGAATAGCGATCGCACCCTTTGTGCGAACTCAACGCTTTTAACGGTACACCAGGTTTGCATCGGGTGATGGCTGCTGCAGTTGCTGTTGCTTCAAGCTATGACCATGACCGGCATCGCGGTCGGCTGGCTGGGATGATTAACAACGCTCTCGTTTGGAATTATTGTAACGCATAACCTAGCCACGACGATAAAGAAAAGTGAAAGGAGGGCAGGGGGCCAGGCGCAAGGGCAAGACTCATGCTTGCGCGCTCGCCCGAACCCCCTAACAAGTTCACACCACACCACCACTGATCCCCCCCCACGTCCTCCCCCCCCCCTTATCTTGTGTCCCCATTTTTTACCTGGTACCTGGCACGATAGGAGCATCGAAGGTGGAGTGCCACAGGGTACCCTGCAAGCTATGCTCGTAGTTTGTATGGTGTGTAGTTGGTCCATGGTTGATAATGGCTGTTAGCGCCCGGCGCCTTAGCTCATTCGAAACAGGGGGCACCCTTTCAAAGTACTGTACCGACATTAGTACAACTGCTGTACATCTGACAATGTCACGTTTTAAAACCTCGGGTGGATAAGGAACGGATACAGGGAATGTGGCCTGTGGCGTTGCACCAACAAGTGAGAACTCGAATTCACTCCAAGAGGTGCTTCGAACTCCACCCCCGTTTCGTCGTCAAATTACTGTGGTCACGCAGGGTTGGTCAGAGTTGGCTCGTCTTCGCAGTGGTAAATCGGTTGCGGGTGTTTTTGTATTTCAGCAATTTCACAGCTCAGTCAGATCATCGATTCGAACTCCATTATCTAGAAATTTCGAAGCACATCGGTCCTCGATCTTATATGTATGCTTTCGTAGCTCATGTTGCCGCTTGGGGCTTATGAAGATCTGCATGATGCAGCACATGCTCCTGGGTTCATGTCTGTGCTACGCAGGTCCTGCACAGCCTCTCACACCAGCAGGCAAGGAACTACTGTGTACATGATCTACAGTAAATCATGTTCTGTCCGGACTGTGAAATTATTTCCCTTTCAGTATCAGCCTCGCCCACCTTACCCCCAGTTGGTTTGCCCCCGCTGGCCTATATTGGGAGCCATGCTTACGCTACAGAGGCCACCTATCCATATGCGGACATGAGACAAAGGCGCCCTCGACTGGATCATGTCCACAGGTGACACTGACGCTCTATGTTCGGCCCACTGGTGTTCTGCTAACGTTGCGGCGCAGATCCCAGAGTGCATTCTATCAGAGGGCCAGTGCATGATGGGGTCGAGTTTGCTCGTGGGAGCTAGGGGGGCGCTTCCATGGGGAACCGAATCCATACTTGGGGCTATGGGGCATGTTGCGTGATACCATGTCCGCTTCGTCGTAATGAAGAACGTCACGACACGAATTTAGGTAAATGCCGTCCAAACGCTCTATGATATGGGTGGCAGGGTGGCGTAGCCAGGCAGTACCACGTGCCTGCGCGGGCAGAAACAAAACATCAAGAAGTTCTTCGAGAGAAGTACCGGCTGCACTGTTCATGGTAGACACGGCACTCGTGTCAAAGATCCTTGGCATAAATAGGAGGATTTCAACCCCCAGATAGGATTTCCACCATGTACATGTGTATTGCTCGTTTCACGTATTGCGTAGTCCGCCGAAGGAAGGCATCCGAATTATTGGCAGTGCTGCCCATCAAAGTTGTGGCGTTTTCCATCGGAATGGACGTTACACGAAGACCAAATGTGTACTATTACGGACGGTGCCTTAGTTTACGAGCAGCGTGATATTGCGGTGTGACGCGTGATATTGACGTGTGCCAGCACGGTGCATCATGCAGTATATACGCGCTCTTGCTGATTCGTCGAATGCAGCAACCCCCCCCCCAAAACCTCAAACCGCAGATTCACCCAACACTTGGCGGCCTCATGGTTCTAGTTGAACTCACACAGGTCGTGCGAGAGTGCCCAATAGGAAAGCGCTGCCTGCAGGGAACACCAATACTACACGGTTCTCTTCACATTGTAGCACACATGTACCGGTACTCTACACCATACAGTATGCACGCCCGCGCCAATTCGTCGAGTGCCGTGACAAACACTTAGACCGCGGAAGCATCTCACGCTCGGCCGACTCATGGTTCCAGTTGAACGAACATACCCCATCTTACTGAAGAGTGTCCGACGGAAATCTACCGCAGGGAACACGAAAGGTGCACACATACCCTCAACTCCACGGCTTGGAGGTCGAGGCGTAGTGCCCCTTCCATCTTCAGTAGTGTCCTACCGGGTTGAAACAAGACTCCCGTGTATGAATTGCATGAACTGTATGAATACGTGACGGACCTCTACTGGTATCGTGGTCTGGGCGACGAGTAGTACTCCTCTTATCCATATATATATGGATAGCTCAAAACGTCCCAAAGCCAGTGGTACATACCCAGGGTACGTGGGTCGCATCACGACAAGGTCGACGTGACAGCCATGTATCAAAACGAAATATGCGGGCAAACCACCACAACCCACAAACCAATAGCCAACCAACCAGCCACCAGGCTCCTTGCTTACAGCACGTCTAGCTGTATCAGCTGACGAACCATAAGCCAACAGTCGATGCCATACTACGAACCTATCGACACGAGCACCACATATAACCTAGCGACAGACCCGTCGCTGGTATAAACACACACACATATATAGTAGAGCCGATATCATACATAGCGTACACCTGCACACAGAGCCGATGGCTACGTACGCAAAAAAATACAGAAAACTCGCCGAGCAAACAGAACTGCTACGGCTTCCCTCAAGGTGTCTGTTGCACACCAGGGACATGCCAGTCCCGACAATCGCCCGGGACAGGGGGGTGAGTTTTCACTGTAGCATCATTGCTGTAACGATCCCGGGCAACATTCTAACGTGCAGCGGCCCTCGTCAATGCTAGATAAGTTTGCGGTCCCTACACGCCAACCATGTTGTTTTTCATCTCGGAAGAGCACAACTACTGGACGTCCGGTGGCGATCAAATCCCTCGAAGCTCTTGACCAAACCCCCATCATTTCTCCAGCCGATGATTATTTGGCTGAGGAAAAGGGGGTAACAGATGCATAGGGGACGGCACGTGACACAGTTAGGAGGGTCCACGGGGTTCAAGAAACGTTCATCTCATTATCCAAGGCTTGTGTCGGTTTTCGAGTTAATTGTCTCCACTTGCGACAGTGAGTTGTGTCACCTGCGGTGGGTCTATTTGAGAAAATTTGGAACCTTGGCGGAATACAGTAGTATTATTGATATTTTCCCTTCCGGCGAATAACGTTTGCGTCATGGTGTTTGAGTGTTGGAAACACAAATTCGGCCGAGTTGTTGTTCTGCATGGCAATAGGAAAACAGTGAGGCCTGGTCGTTTTCAATATTTTTGCTATTGCGTCGATTGGGGTCAAAAGTTGCCGAATATTCTGAGAACTCGTGACATTGAGCCTTAAGAACGGGGGGAAGAATGAAAAAAAATGGGTCAGGCCTTTATTGTGTTCAGATTGCTATGAACAACGACCGTACCAAGCTTTTTGTCTCAACTATTAAAACCATGGCACCATGTTTCGAAGCCGACATGTCCGCCCTGTCGCCGGAACCATCTTTGTAAGTAACAAACGTGCAGCGGAANGCAAACCACCTCAACCCACAAACCAATAGCCAACCAACCAGCCACCAGGCTCCTTGCTTACAGCACGTCTAGCTGTATCAGCTGACGAACCATAAGCCAACAGTCGATGCCATACTACGAACCTATCGACACGGGCACCACATATAACCAAGCGACAGACCCGTCGCTGGTATAAACACATACACACACATATATAGTAGAGCCGATATCATACATAGCGTACACCTGCACACAGAACCGATGGCTACGTACGCAAAAAAAAACAGAAAACTCGCCGAGCAAACAGAACTGCTACGGCTTCCCTCAAGGCGCCTGTTGCACACCAGGGACATGCCAGTCCCGACAATCGCCCGGGACAGGGGGGTGAGTTTTCACCGTAGCATCATTGCTGCAACGAGGCCGGGCAACATTCTAACGTGCAGCGGCCCTCGTCAATGCTAGATAAGTTTGCGGTGCCTACACGCCAACCATGTTGTTTTTCATCTCGGAAGAGCACAACTACTGGACGTCCGGTGGCGATCAAATCCCTCGAAGCTCTTGACCAAACCCCCATTATTTCTCCAGCCGATGATTATTTGGCTGAGGAAAAGGGGGGTAACAGATGCATAGGGGACGGAACGTGACACAGTTAGGAGGGTCCACGGGGTTCAAGAAACGTTCATCTCATTATCCAAGACTTGTGTCGGTTTTCGAGTTCATTGTCTCCACTTGCGATAATGAGTTGTGTCACCTGCGGTGGGTCTATTTGAGAAAATTTCGCCCCTTCGCGGAATACAGTAGTACTTCGTATTAATATTTTCCCTTCCGGTGAATAACGTTTGCGTCATGGTGCTTGAGTGTTGGAAACACAAATTCGGCCGAGTTGCTGTTCTGCATGGCAACAGGAAAACGGTGAGGCCTGATCGTTTTCAATATTTTTGTTATTGCGTCGATTGGGGTCAAAAGTTGCCGAATATTCTGAGAACTCGTGACATTGAGCCTTAAGAACGGGGGGCAGAATGAAACAAAATAGGTCAGGCCTTCATTGTGTTCAGATTGCTATGAACAACGACCGTACCAAGCTTTTTGTCTCAACTCTTAAAACCATGGCACCATGTTTCGAAGCCGACATGTCCGCCCTGTCGCCGGAACCATCTTTGTAAGTAACAAACGTGCAGCGGAAAACTTGAAGTACAAACTATGTACTGACATGCGGAATATACTTCGGACGGATTGGTCCAAGCGCCAGCTATATGGCTGCCATACAAAGCGTCTGGGTTCTGGGTTGTCCTCGTTGCCAGTCGCTGCCAATAGCCCTCCGACACGCGCCAGTAGCCCACTTATACGGGCCAATTGCGCACATATACGCCAAGTATATCGCACCAACGGCTGGCGGTGGATGCATCCGAGTACAACCCGATAATTCACCCAATCTCAATTAACGTTAGGTTGTACTCACCGCATTCGCAGCAGATCTCGGGTGTGCAAGCAGAGTCGTCGCAGGGGGTGATGTCAGCGTCGGCGATGAGAGTGTAGCCGTCCGGGCATTCGAATGAGTTGCAGGTCAGCGCTTCGTCGTCTGTCGACGTGCGGAATAAAACGGTGCATTGTCGAAGTGGGGTAAGGCCGTTAGGGGGATATGGATGACGCGAATGGAAACCTGGGGAACGGGTGCCAACCAGTCTAGCCGTCGCGTTCATCCCGAAAAAATATAGCACCGTTCTATCATACGCGCGTCCACGATGTGCCAAATGCTTAACCCTTTTCACAATGAAAATGCGAGGCGCGTACCATTGTGGGAGGGGGGGCGGGGGAGGCACTGCCATGCGTCTGTGGGTCTGAGGTACGACTACCTCGTACGATGGATGACGCACGGGCACGGTAGAGGTTCGTCCGTGTTTTTTTTGTGAGGGTGGTTGCTTGTGAGCTCTATACCTAACCAAACGTGCTACCCGATGACGCGTCCTACGATAGAGGTGGCACATTTTGGTGTAAATGTTTTCTGGATGGCGGGGCTTGTTAACCCAAAATCGTGGGAATTAGGTTTCTTGTGTTGCACTATTTTTCGTTTTATACGTAAGGCCACGGTATTGTTCATCGGGTAGGTAGCACTTATTTTTCCCCTCCAAAAACAGTGTGCAGGCTACTGCAGGTATAGAGCTCCTCGAGTGACCACCCTCAGAAAATGTCCTGTATACAGGTGCACCTCTACCGTAGCATGCGTCGCTACCCAATGCACAATCCCATGGCCTACGTATAATATGAACAATATGGCGACACAAAAACGAATCAAGACCGACGAATTTGGGTGAAGGAGCCCCGGTCATATCGAAAAGAATATCAGACAAAGATAGCGCTGCCTCTATCGCAGCATGCTTCCGGTGTAGGAGAGTGAAGGGCGGAGATCATAGATGGGATGCTGAAAAAAACTACAGTAGCCAACTGAAAATAGGGCAGCGAGAACGATGCAGTACAAAAGCTGTTTTGGCATGTGGACACTTGTCGCTCGATCGTGATCAAAACAGCAGTCTTTGGGTTGCGATATCGAGCAACCTGGACTGTTGCTGTCTCCGCTAGTCGCAGCCAATAGCCCCCACCTACACCCCCCAAGTATTCCGCACCCACCCCTGGCGGGTAGAGGCATTGGAGTACGACTCGGTGTTTACGTGGGCAACTACGACAATACCCGATCTCACTTCGTTGCGAGTTTGAGCGTTCTCACTGTACAGTGGCAGCACAGCTCGGTTGTGCACCCGGAGTCGTCGTACAAGATGTTGGCAGCGTCGGTCACGTCGGTGGGTTTAGCCGTCCGGGCCGTTGATAGAGGTGCAGTACAGCGGTTGTGGGTACTCGTTGACCCTATAAAGCATGCGTAATGTACCCAACAAGGCATTCCTTATTTACCCAACGAGGCATCCTACCTTATTCGGACGCTTTGTTTTTATAGGCCTAGTCCGTGGGGACTGCTCGTCGTGTTAACAAAGCGCATCGAGTCCTAAAGGCAGTTTTTGGGTAAAACGCACAACTCCTATACTATAGTCAAGCGAGTATCACCCCCTCAGAAAGCTGTTGGAATATCGCTATAGACCGTGGCAATGTGTCTATATGTACCGCATTAAGCCCATGGCAGTTTGAGGGGTTCAAGTCCCACGCGCTGCTCTGCGTGGACACTACTACTGCTGTAGATAGGAAAGGTATCGGTTGCAACTTTCTTGGTGTGTTGTTGTTTTTGTGCTCATCGCAGTCACAGCATTGCTCGGTTGTGCACACGTAGTCGTCGCACAAGACCCCGGCGGCGTCGTCCACGAGATCGCAAGTGTCCGGGCAAGAGTAGGAGGAACATAATTTGTCTTGGGCCGACCGTCGCCGTGCGTAACGCAATTAAAAAGGCGCAGATATTGTTTTTCGTTGAGGCGGAGCAAGGCCGTCATTTGAGGATGGGATGGCCAAAGGGGGAGGGAAAAACGAGAGGGGGAGTCATGGCATGGCAAATAAAAAGGCGGGCTGCGATACGGGTAACACGTTTAGTTCGGACCGACCGGGCCCTTCAACCTCCTTTGAGACCCCGAGACAGCAATGCGTTATTAGCGGTCTGCGAGCATCGTGAGCGTCTAGCAAATACGGGTAGGATCAAAATGCTGGGCCCGTGCCGTACGACTCCTTGCACTGCTGTGTGACTCGAACACCAAGTTGTGTCGTCCCTCATCCACACCGTGAGCGTTGCTGCGATCGTCGCATTTTAAAGCCAAACAGTTCGTCTGACGCCCAAAGAGGGTTCTAACTCACTATCGTGGGAGAACCATTCAATGACGCTTGCTACGGTAGAGGTGCACCATTCAATTTGCGAGGGTGATCACTTGAGGAACGCCTCCATACTTCACCCGAAAACTGGTTTTAGAGGAGAAGAAAAGGACCACACCCGATCGGCAATTCCTTGGCCTAAGAATACAATGAAAGATATTCCAACACAAAATAATGAAATTCTGACGGCTTTGGGTTGAGGAGCGCCGTCCTTCAGAAAATTGTTCAACCGTAAAGTGCCACCTCTATCGTAGCAGGCGTCTGCTGTTGTACAATGTATCGTGTCCCTCTTGTGTCAAAATTAACGAATCTCTTGAAACAGAGAGATTTATACAATGCCCTCTATCGGCCTACAAAATATTCTACTCTTATGCCGTATGCACATACAACAGTATGTTACACCTACAGGTGCAGCAACAACCCGGGGACGAAAGCGGGCACCACTCCCCTGGGTCGGTGCCTACAGGTGCAGCAACAACCCGGGGACGAAAGCGGGCACCACTCCCCTGGGTCGGTGCCGCCCCACACGGTGGTCCATACGTTTCCGTCCAGAGTGGTACATCACAGCACACAACGAGTGCGCATATTATGAATATAATCCAATACCAGTTGATAACATACTACTAGGTATAGTCATCGGTATCCTTGGATACCGTCGTATGTGTGTTATTCGTGTAATACCTATCTATGTACGCTTCGGAATTGTTCATCGGGTTTCAGTATCGACCCGGGGATGTCCGAAGGCGTCCCCGGACTGTTTGGAGTTGTAGATGTGTGGGAGGATTTATGATCCGGGGATGGAACTTTATCATCCCCGGGTGGCACGTTTTTTCTTCCAAAATCTGTTTTTGGGTGAGGTATGGAGCTACCATACGAGTACGAGTACGACTACAACCAAGTGAGGAGCCTCATAATCAACAAGTGCGATCCCTACAAGGCAAGCACGACAACTGTTATATACAGTGGGGGGTCCCAATTCAAGAGCTACCAGTACCAGGCATCGACGTGAGAGGGATACTGGAATTACGATAAGTCAAATGGCTTCGCATGGCCGCACTGAAGTAATAATAATGTCTATTAAGGGCAAGTGCAGTTTCAGAAGAGTCAGACCGAACGAAAAACCGCCACATCCCTCTAACTTACACCTTGACCTCCCCTGTACTCAATATGTCTCTGGTTGCTGTCATGAGGAGCTCTATACGTCACTCAAAGGCATTAGTTTTTTACAAAACGGGTGCGCGAAACTCGATGAATAATTCCATGCTTTACGGGTTTTGTACCGGTGCAGGGCGCATGACGAAACTAAACTTGCCAAACACAAAGAAGGGATTGCAAATACATGTGTGATATTGCACAATTGCTAAGCCGAGAAGCGCTGCCAGTCGGGACAGTGTCGCCTCCAGCCCCCCCCCCCCCCCTTTGGTAAAAACCAGACATGCCCCGTCGCGGCAATGTAGGGGTGCAAGGGTCTATGGTCATACGACTACGGCCATACATGAATATCGAGTACACCCCCCCTCACGAGGCATGCCTCGGAATTGTGACCAAGCTGCCATCTTGTGCACGTAAACTGTCTAAACCGCATGCCGCATATGGTGTTATATATAAATGTATATACCACCTGTGGAAGCATTGAAGAAGGAAGCGTGCTATTTTCCCGTATGAATGTTCCTGCTTATATACGCGATGTCACCGCGCGGCATTTCATTTGTTTACACTGTTATCCGTCGATGAGCAGAGCGGGGACAGCATTTTCTGACGCGAGAGAGGTTGGGGAGTAAGGGGTATCCAGGTGGGGCAGAAGCCGTCGCTGGCCCCAACATCGTCTCTGCCGAGATACCTCGCAACAAGCTCTCTGGCGATAGAAACGTCAGATAATAACACTCGCTTTGTCGAGTGGGAAACTCCGCAGAACCCACCGAGCGAGCAGCGAGAGAGAGAGAGACTCACCGCAGAGGCAGCACAAGTCTACATTACACCCGGAAGGGTCGCACGGCGTGGTGGGGTCGACTCCTCCAAAGCAGATGTCGGGGCACGGCATGTACCCGCAGACCGGTTCGCAGCACTGCCATTCACTGCAGGGGTCGTGATCACACGCCACCTGCTCGGCGTTCTCGATCAGATCGTTCTCGAACGAGCAGGTGACGGAGTCGCAGTACTTCGTTTCAACGCCATCGTCATCGCCACCGCCGTCAGTTTCTGCGCGAATCGGAACAAGATCAGAGGTGGAGAGTGAGGATTGGGTGGGGTAAATCGGCCAATCTCGCGAAGTGAAGGCTTAGTACGCATATCCCATCAACCATAGTGGCAACATTAGGGACTAGCCCGTCTGTGGGTCTTAGGTATAACGAGCTCGCCCTAGGGCAACTGCCACTGTAAAGCCCGATTCAAAGCACTAGATCTGGACACCTGGAATCTTAAACCCCGATCACAGCCTCAACCGAACCGTGATCGTTTTATCCGCGCAATTCACTTGTCGCAGCGTTAGTCTTGGAGTACGTGCGTATCTCTTTGTCTTGAAAGTTCACATTTTACACGGGTACGTTCGGCAGGGCACGTTCCACCGCATGCCGAGGGTATTGGTTCGCGAAATCCGCTATCGAACCTTACCGGAGTGTAAGGCACAGCCGCAATACCGCACTGGACACTCCGGCAAGATTCGGTATTTTTTTAATACCGGTAACTGGTATATCGGTGAGTTCGGTACGCCCACCAAAAGTAACCCGGATTAACGGTATACCCTACGGGACATATTCTTCGCAAGTTTAGGTTTTTCAACGATATCGGTCCCTTCAGGGGGGCGGCGAGATTCCACATTTGCAGATTCCAAACGTCTATCATAACACCAAAACGGGGAACGAGGATGAAATGAGCTCAGGCGCATGCTAGGTAGGATAGAGATAGCACCACGTATCGTATGCGCTGCGCGTGGTCTCTTGAGCAGCTCTTTACCCAACCCCCAAAACGATCTTGTGAGGGAACTAAACGTTGCTACCCAATGGTCTTAAGTAAGCATACAACTAAACATATTGCAACACAATAATGAAGCTCCGAAACAATTGGGTTAAGGAGGAGCCCGATTATCCAGAAAATTCAGCGAAAAGGTGCTACCTCTATTCTCGTAGCACACGTCCTCACCGCAGTCGCAGCACAGCTCGGTGGTGCACCCGGAGTCGTCGCACGGGATAGTGGCGGCGCCGGCCACGGGCGTGCAGCCGTTCGGGCACGGGTGGTACGAGCAGAACGCCTCGCAGCACTGTGAGACCTCGCAGGGGTCGTCCTCGCACTCCACCTCTCTGGCGTTTTCGATGGGGGTGTAGCCGACCGGACAGCCGATGGAGTTGCAGTACGACGTTTCCGGGGGATCGCAGTCGTCGTCTGTCGCCGTGCGAAACGAACGGAACGAGGCATTATCATCCGGGGTAGTTATAGGGTAAGGTCGTAAGGAGGCGGTAAGGAGACGTGCGTGACGCTGCCATACATATTAGAAACGGTTGTTATTCTGCCCACCATACACATGCGCTATGTGGCAGCGGACGCATTGGTGGGGCCTAGCGGCCTTGTTTCACTTAGAGTACCTGGTATGTGCCGAACAGTTCCTCGGAAAAATGTTCGTAGACGTCTACGGATGCATCTCACGATGGAATCTCACCTATACGTGCCTTGGAGCTCTGTACAACCACCTACAACCCGACCTTAAACAACAACGAGAGTGCACCCATCTCCCGATGGACAATGCCATGGGGCTCTCGGCTCGAGGTTCGAAACATGGCGTTTAGCGCAAGTGGCACCCCATAGAGAGAAGTCTCTCGGTTAAGAAGCCCTGCGAGCCATAACTATCGAAAACATGCTGTAACGCTTCTATCGTATAGCACGCCTCTATTGCAAGTGACACCCCAGAGGGGTATCTCTGTTAAGGAGCCCTGCCAGGCAGAAATATGTATCGAAAACATTTTATCATATGTACCTCTATCGTAAATAACGCCTCTACTACCGGGTGGGGGGTGGAAGTGGTTGCCGACCCCCAATGAACGGACGTTAGACGCATCCACGGTAGGTAGGGGTTGCAGTTCGTTTTTTTTCCTCCTGAGGCAATAGTTTGTCACTGGGACCGGTTGAGCCGCTCCAGTGAGAAGCTCCCGGTTACAGCCAATAGTATGATGTTGTTTTCTACAGCATAAAACGCTTAGCACTGAATCATAGAGACGTTTGGTCGGGTTTAACGCGCAGAAGGACCTTCGAAGGCATGTTTGAGGTGGGAGATTGAGCTCCTCATATGAGGAGCTTAAACAATGATAAGCCACCCTACAGCGCGACATTGGTCAATACAGTACCGCCGTTGGTTGCATTGATCGTTCCAGTACCACCGTGGCATTGGTCGTTATAGTGACCGTGGCATTGATCGTTACAGTACCACCGTGACATTGGTCGTTACAGTACCATCATGGAATTGGTCGCTACAGTACCACAGTGGCATTGGTCGTTAGAGTACCACCGTGGCATTGGTCGTTACAGAACCAACCGTAGCATTGGTCGTTACAGTACCAGCACCCAAACGCAATATGCATTGCATCATACACATATTTATGTATCAACACCGCGACAAGAAACACCGCAAAAAGCCTTGGCGGTGGAACCGCCAATGCGACCACTACAATAGTAGTAGTAGTAGCTCATTGCGTGAACCCTACACTTCGAAGTATATATAGCAGTGCACCACTAGCGAAACGCGCTGGGCAATGAGCCTGTGAGTTTGTGTTTCTCACCGCAGAGACAGCACAGCTCGTCCGTACACCCGGAAGGGTCGCACGACGTGGTAGCAGGCGCGCTGGTGGTAGAGGCGGGGCACTCGTGGTACGCGCAGACCGGTTCGCAGCACTGCCACTCCTCGCAGGGGTTGTCGTCACAGTACACGTCGTCGGCGTAGTCCAACAGAACATTCCCAAACGAGCAGGTGGTGTCACGGCAGTACCCCGGCTCCGCGATGCAGCCCCCGCCTCCTTCTTCGCCTTCTGCGCGGATGGGAACAGCAGTGCAATGCCGAGGTGGAGGGGTTAGGCATTGGGATGGGGGTCAATCTTACAGCTGACTCAAGATGGCGTGTTATTTGTGGTACTGTAGTGTCCTCGATTCCTGGAAGGTGCAGCAACGATGCTCGACCTCAATCGTTTTCAGAGGTCTCTACCTATTCAGCGAGGGTGACTGGGTTTTCGTTTTGGTGTTCTTCTCTTGCCAAGGCTAGTGCTGCGTTGACGATCTGGGTAGTGCACAGTAGACTACCGCATGACTGTGACAGTTTTCATATGCCGATGAAAGCTTCCAATTAAATCACGATCCAACCATCCGACCGGTAAATATCAACACCTACCAGTTGGACACGGGGAGTCACACAAATGCCTGGAAGGTGCAGCAACGATGTTCTACCTGGACCCTTCCCAGGTATCTCCCTTTACAGCGTGGGTGACTGGTTTTTCTATTTTAGTGTTCTTTTGTCGAGGCTCGTAGTGCTGTGTTGGCGATCTGGGCAGTGCGCAATAGACTTCCGCATGACTATGGCAGTTGGCTATTAACGATTGAAGATACCAATAAAATCACGATCCAACAATCTGACCAGTAGCCATCGAAATATTGCTTGTCGGAAACAGGGCTGCACACAAATTCCTGGAAGGTACAGCAACGATGCTCGACCTCGACACTTCCCAGGTCTCTACCTGTACACTGCGGGAGACTGCTTATTAATTTTGGTGTATTTTTTCTTGTCAAGGTTAGTGCTGTGTTGACGGTCCGGGCAGTGAACAATAGACTGCCGCATGACTATGACAGTTGGCAATTGCCGAATAAAGATACAAAAAACAACACGATCCAACAATCCGACTGGTAAACATCAAATCTCGCTCGTCGGAAAAGGGCTGTACACAAATTTTGTCTGGAAGGTACACTCGTAGCAATGATGCTCGACCTCGATATTTTCAGAGGTCTCTACCTGTACAGTACGGGTGACTCAAGGTGACTGGGTATTAATTGTGGTGTTCTTGTGTTGTCAAGGCTAGTCCTGCGTTGACGATCTGGGCAGTGCACAGTAGACTACCGCATGACTATGACCTTTGGCAGTTGCCGACTAAAGATACCAATGAAATCACGATCCAACAATCCGACCGGTAAATATCAACACCTACTAGCCGGACATAGGGCTGCACCCAAATGCCTGCAAGGTGCAGCAACGATGCTGGAACTCTACCCTTCCCAGGTATCTCCCTTTACAGCGACGGTAACTGGTTTTTCATTGTTGGTGTTCTTGTCTTGTCACGGCTAGTGCTGTGTTGACGGTCTGGGCAGTGCACAATAGACTGCCGCATGGCTATGACAGTTGTCAATTGCCGATGAAAGATACTACTGTACTAAAATCACGATCTTACAATTCGACCGGTAAACATCAACATCTCGCTCGTCGGAAACAGGGCTGGAACCAAATGCCTGGAATGTACAGCAACGATGCTCGACCTCGACCCTCCCAGGTCTCTACCTGTACGTACAGTGAGGGTGACTTGTTAGGCCTTTTGGTGTTCTTCGCTTGCCAAGGCTACTACTGTGTTGACGGTCCGGGCAGTGCACAATAGACTGCCGCGTGACTATGACAGTTGGCAATTGCCGATTAAAGATATACCACTACAGTACTAGAATCACGATCAAACACTCCGACCAGGAAACATCAAAACCTCGCTAGTCGGAAACAGGGCTGCACACAAATGCCTGGAAGGTGCAGCAGCGATGCTCGACCTGGATACTTTCAGAGGTCTCTATCGGTACAGCGAAGGTACGTGGTTATCCCTTTTGGTGCTCTTCTTTTGTCAAGGTCAGTGCTGTGTCGACGGTCTAGGCCGTGCACAATAGACTGCCGCATGGCTACGATTATGACAGTTGACAATTTCCGATCTCAGAATACCAACATAAACATGATTCAACAATCCGACCGGTAAGTATCAACACCGGCTAGTCGGAAACAGCGCTGCACACAAACACCTGGAAGGTACACCAACGATCCCGTAATTCAACCCGTCCTATGTCTCTACCTGTACAGCGAGGGTGACTGTTTCTTGATTTTGGTGTTCTTCGCTTGCCAAGGCTACTGCTGTGTTGACGGTCCGGGCAGTGCACAATAGACTGCGGCGTGACTATGACAGTTGGCAAAATTTCCGATTAAAGATACCAATACAATCACGATCCAACAATCCGACCAGTAAATATCAATATCTCGCTCGTCGGAAACAGGGCTGCACACAAATGCCTGGAAGGTGGATCATTGATGCTCGACCTCGATCTATTTAGAGGTATCTATCGTTACAACGAAGATGACTGGTTATCCCTTTTGGTGCTCTTCTATTTATTGTCAAGGCTCATACTGTGTTGACGGTCTCGGCAAGCAGTGCACAATATACTGCCGAATGGCTATGACAGTTGCATATTTACGATTGATTGAAGATACCACTAAAATCACTATCTTACAATCCGACCGGTACGCATCAAAATCTCGCTCGCCGGAAATAGGGCTGCACACAAACGCCTGGACGGTGCAGCAGCGATGCTCGAACTCGATTTATTCAGAGGTCTCAATCTGTACAACGAAGTTGACTGGTTATCCCTTTTGGTGCTCTTCTCTTGTGCAGGCCAGTGCTGTGTTGACAGCCTGGGCAGTGCAGAAAGGACTGCCGCATGCCTATGACAGTTGGCAATTGGCGATTAATGATGCGAAAACAATCATGATTCACCAATCAATGCAACCGGTAAGTATCAACACCGGCTAGTCTAAAACAGGGGTGCACACAACCGCCTGGAAGGTACAACAACGATTCTCGACATCGACCCTTCCCAGGTCTATACCTGTACAGCGAGGGTGCCTCGTGATTCATTTTGGCGTTCTTCTCTTGTCAAGGCTAGTCCTGCGTTGGCGAACTGGGCAGTGCACAAAAGACTGCTGCGTGACTATGACAGTTGGCAATTGCCGATTTAAGATACTTTAGTATTCTTGTACGCTTTCAACGATCATTTAAAGTAAGTATTGGATTAGTTGAGGCCTCCTCCCCAGCCAGAGGTCCTACCCATACTTCCTTGGGCTCTTGAACTATCCGTTGACCATTTGGCTGGGGTTAGATAACTATTTCCTGTCCATTGTATCACCCAAACTTACAGTACAACACCTCTACCACCGCGGAGTGTACGAGGAAAAGCCTTCATGAAAGGCTGGGCAGTGGTAAATCGATGAAATCAAGATACCAATAAAATCACGATCCACCAATCCGACCGGTAAACCTCAAAATCTCGCTCGTCGGAAACAGGGCTCCACACAAATGCCTGGAAGGTACAGCAACGATGCTCGACCTCGATATGTTTAGATTTCTCTTCCTGTACAGCGAGGGTGACTGTTTATTGGTTTTGGTGTTCTTCTTTTGTCAAGGTTATTGCTGTGTTGACGGTCTGGGCAGTGCACGATAGACTGCCGCATGACTATGACAGTTGATGGCAACTGCCTATTTAAGATACCAATGAAATCACAATCCAACAATCCGACCGGTAAAACTCAACACCTACTACTGTAGTCAGACACGGGGCTGCACACGCATGCCTGGAAGGTACAGCAGCAACGATGCTCGACCTCGACTCTTCCCGGTCTCTCTCTGTACAGCGAAGGTGACTGAGTATTCATTTTGGCGGTCTTTCCTTGTCAAGGCTAGTGCTGCGGTGACGATCTAGGCAGTGCACAATAGACTGTCGCATGACTATGACAGTTGGCAATTGCCGATTAAAGAAACCAGGAAAAACACGATCCAACAATCCGACCGGTGAAAATCAAAATATTGCTCGTCGGACACGGGGCTGCACACAAATGCCTGGAAGGTGCAGCAACGATGCTCGACCTCGATATTTTCAGACATCTTTCTTTGTACAGCAAGTGTGACTTTTTATGCTTTATGGTATTCTTCGTTTTTGTCGAGGTTATTGCTGTGTTGGTGGTCTGGGCAGTGCACAATAGACTGCCGCATTACTATGACAGTTGGCAATTGCCGATGAAAGATACCAATGAAGTCACGATCCAACAATCCGGCCGGTAAAACTCAACACCTACTAGTCAGACACGGGGCTGCACACAAATGCCTGGAAGGTACAGCAACGATGCTCGACCTCGACCCTTCCCAGGTCTCTCCCTGTACAGCGACGGTGACTGTTTATTGATTTTGGTGTTCTTCGTTCGTCCCGATTATTGCTGTGTTGACGGTTTGGGCAGTGCACACACGACTGTTGCGTGGCTATGGCAGTTTGCAATTTAATCGCCGATTAAAGATACCAATGAAATCACGATCCAGCAATCCAACCAGTAAACATCAAAATCTCGCTTGGCGGACACGGGGCTGCACATAAATGCCTGGGAGGTACAGCAACGATGCTCGACCTCGATATTTTCAGAGATCTCTCCTGTACAGTAAGGGTGACTGTTTATTCAGTTTGTTTTTTCTCTCTTGTTAAGCTTAGTGCTGTGTTGACCGTCTGGGCAGGGCACAATATCCTATGACTTTGACAGTTGGCAATTGCCGATTAATGATACCAATGAAGTCACGATCTAACAATCGGACCGGTAAATATGTCGAACTCTCGCTTGTCGGACACGGGGCTGCACACAAATACCTGCAAGGTGCAGCAACGATGCTCGACCTCGATATTTTCAGAGATCTCTCCCTGTACAGCGAGGGTGACTGGTTGTGTTCTGTTGTTCGACTTTTGTCAAGGTTATTGCTGTGTTGAAGGTCTGGGCCGTGCACAATAGACGGCTGCGTGACTATGACAAGTGGCAATTGCCAATTAAAGATACCAATGAAATCACGATCCAACAATCCGCCCGATAAATATCAACACCTACTATTAATAGTCAGACACGGGGCTGCACACAAATGCCTGGAAAGTGCGGCAACCAACGATGGTCGACCTCAACCCTTCCCAGGTATTTCCCTTTACAGCGACGGTGTCTGGTTTTCCATTTTTGTTGTTCTCCTCTTGTCAAGGTTTGTGCTGTGTTGACGGTCTGGGCAGTGCACAAAAGACTGCCGCGTGACTATGACAGTTGGCAATTGCCGATTAAAGATACCAATATAATCACGATCCAACAATCCGACCAGTAAATATCAACACCTACCAGTTGGACACGGGGAGTCACACAAATTGCCTGGGAGGTACAGCAACGATGCTCGACCTCGACCCTTCCCAGGTATCTACCTGTACAGCGACGGTGACTGGCTGCTCATTTAGGTATTCTTCTCTTGTCGAAGCTAGTTCTGCGCTGACGATCCGGACAGTGCACAATAGACTTCGGTATGCTCATCACAGTTGGCAATTGCCGATTAAAGATACCACTACTAGACTCACCCTTCCACAATCCGATTAAAGATACCACTACTTAACATCAACGTCTCGCTCTTCGGAAACAGGGCTGCTCACAAATGCTTGGAAGGTACAGGAACGATGCTCGACCTCGGTCTCTCCCAGTCCTCTATCGTGATGCATGCCACGATAGAGGTGCACCATGTTTTTTTCTGAGCTCCTCACTTAAGGAGCGTCATACCTCCCCCAAAAAATGATTTTGGAGGAAAATCAAAGTGCTGTCGGATGAGAAATCTCATCACCGAAGTATGCTCTGAAACATTATCCGTCAAAAAAATGAAAGTCCGACGCATTTGGATTGAGGAGCCCGATCGTTCAGAAAACCATCCATCCAAACACGTGCTACCTCTACCGTAGCACGCGTCATCTGCACAGCGAAGGTGACTGAGTATTGGTTTTGGTGTTCTTCTCTTGTCAAGTGTTGTGTTGATGATCAAAATGCCGCGCGGAAAATAGAAGCCCCACGGACGAGGTATCAGTGTCCCCGCAGCTTTGGAAGCGGAGTGTCACCCACTCAATCCGCCGAGCTCTCTTCTGGGATATTTGTACTACAGTAGCTGTATCAGGTTTCTTTGTGATACTACGGTGGGTGATACCCTGATCGAAGGAGGTTTGATGTTTTGTATTGTGTGGTGAGGCATTGTTGATCAGGGCGACTTATCCCCGGATGGGTCTCCGGCGGGGTATGACATATTGCCCTTAGGGGTCAGTCGCTGATGCTTATTATGCGATACGACCCGGCTATGTGATAACAACGATACTGCCCGTACATCGTGTACCTCCAAGGCGGGAACTTATTTATTTCACACTACGAACTCGAGTCATTTGTTTTACTGATTTCACTCACTCACAATGCTCTACATTTATCGCGTGCCTCGTAGATATAAGTGTGAGCGGCGCCGGTAACGTCAAGGTATGTCTCACTCCTGTGTTGTGACGCGTGCTACGATAGAGGTACTGTACCTTTTTTTGGCCGAAATCATGTCTAGATGATAGGTGTTCTTAACCCAAACTTGTCGGTTTTTCATTCTTGAGTTGGAAAATGGCTCATTGTATGTACTTAGGCATGGTATTTTTCATCCGGTAGCCTTTTTTTCCCCCCTAAAAAATCGTGTTTTGGGTGAGGTATAGCGCTCCTCAAGTGACCACCCTTATAAGGCAGAAAATGGCCTGTATTCGGATGCACTTCTACCGTAGTATGCGTCTTGTATGTGTACGGCTCGTATGTCTGTGTTCTACTGGTATTGATTTTCGTACGGCATACTAGCGCTGGGCCGCGCGCTCAAATAGGACCCGCCCCCCGAGAGACGTACACTTGAAAACAACGTTGGACGTAATCGCGGCATTCCTATGGAGCTCGGTAATGAAAAAATTGGACTATACGTAGACACGAAAGGCACGGCTCTCTTCCGCACGAACAGAACACTGCGTACCCGTGCTAATATCTAGGGGGCCAACAGGCAGCGACTTGTTGTATTGGGCTCACCGCACTCGCAGCAGAGTTCGGGTGTGCACCCGGAGTCTTCGCACAAGATGCTGGCAGAGTCTTCGGCGGGAGTGAAGCTATTCGGGCAGGAGTACGACGAGCAGAACGATTCGCAGCACTGGGCCACCTCACACGGGTCGTCCTCACACATCACCTCTTTGGCGTTGTCGATTGGAGTGTAGCCGTCCGGGCAGTCGATGGAGTTGCAATACAGCGGCTCTATTTCGTCGACTTTGCCAGTCGCCGGGCGAAACATAACACAACAAAATTGTTTCGTTTCGAGTCAAGAGTAACGGAATGAAGATTGCCCGCAGCCGACAAGGGGAGGAGGGGGGGAAGGGGGCGTCAGGATCTCCCCCATACACATGGCAACGGTTTACGGGACGGATTAATGCATTGCTGACGACACAACGATATGGTTGACCATTACATATAGAGTATAGACACTCGAACGAAAAATGGTTGCCGAGCGACAGGATAGTGTTGCGCCCCACGCACAGCGTGCCTTGGTTGCTCATGTCATCGCTTGCTCCTGCGTGAAACACAACGAGCGTTTGTCAGACGTTGGAGCAGGACCATCTGCAAGGGATTTGCCTGGTCGCCGACGCAAGCGAGGGGTTGCCAGCGCATGCCCTCCCAGACATACTTCAAGTATACCCGCCTGGGAAATTTCCCAGAAAATATTATACTGGTGTATCGTAAGAAGTTAGTGGAGCTGGGTACTCTACATTGTAGAGGAACAAATTGCTGGGAGTATTCCTCGGCTCTATATATACACGTACTGCGACTGAAAATAGCCAAACAAAAAACGTGGAGGAGGTGGGGGTGGGGGTGGGTGTAATATCGAAACGGGCCTTGTTTGGCGGTGGATCAAGTAGAGCGAAACCGGGTTCTTAGCATCAGGCGCTAGCAGAGCCCAATGGACCGCTGTTCTATTAATAGTTGTGCTCACCGCAGTTTTTGCAACACTGTTCGTGGGTACACCCGGAGGGATCGCACGGTTCGGTATCAGGCGCGGGCGTGCAGAAATAAATTGGGCACATCGTGAAGTACGCGCACACCGGCTGGCAGCATTGGATCTCCTCGCACGGGTCGTTGTCACACACCACCTTCTCGGCGTTCTCGATTAGGCCGTTTTCGAACGAGCAGGTGACGGAATCGCAGTACTTCTTTTCTCCGCTGTCCACGCTGGAGTCGTCCGGCTCTGCGCGAAACGTGTTGCATCAACAATCCCCGAGAGGCCGATTTAATCGGTTGTCTAGGGTGCTAATCATATCACCGCAAGCATATGAAAGGGTTATACGCAGAGCTCCTTAAAGTGGAGAGCACCTTCATTTTCCAATGTTGCACCCCTTCTAGGGCATGCGGCTTATCCAAGATCGGGCGGCAGGGGTAGCACAACGTGTTTATATGAGGCTTCTCGTTTGTAGGAGATCTCTATATCACGGTGCGCATGCCTAGGTCGAGGTTCGCCGTTGTGTTTTTTATTTCGACTACTCACTTGAGAAGGAGCTCTATACTAATAGTAAGTAAAAAACATGATTTTGAGAAAACTGCAAGTGCAAAACGACGAACATTGCCATTTTGCCCATATATACAAGAAATCGTTTTTTCAGAAACACAAAATGGCACTCCGACGAACTTGGGGTTAAGAAGAGCCCCGGAACGTTTCTGAAATATTCAAGCCCAAAACGTCCTACTCCCATCGTGACAAGCGTCTCACACCAGGAACGGAGCGTGAACGTACAGTAGTAAACGGTAAGCTCTACCTGCCATGGATTTTCATGGACGACAGTAACTGAACAGTAGAGGCATGTCAAACAGCACTGTACTAGGTGTACACTACAGTATCGCATTGGTTTTTGTAAAGCTAATGGGTAGTCTCCTCGATAGAGGGTCGCGTAGCCTGTCCGTGATAAATGCTTGACACACACAAAAAAACGTGCAAACCCTGTCGCCGCACGGGTCATTGCCAGAAAGCCCTGTCCGTTAAAACACGTTCGGAGTAGAAACACACAAAAAAAACGTGCAAACCATGTCACCGCACGGGTCATTGCCAGAAAGCCCTGTCCGTTAAAACACGTTCGGAGTAGAAACACACAAAAAAAACGTGCAACCCATGAGACCGCACGGGTCATTGCCAGCAAGCCCTGTCCGTTAAAACACGTTCGGAGTAGAAAGCGCTCGTTGCACGTGTAACACCAACGGGGAGCGAGTTTTCGAATGAGCTCACCGCAGTCGCAGCACAACTCGGTGGTGCATCCGGAGTCATCGCACAAGATAGTGGCAGCGCCTGACACGGGGGTGCAGCCGTTCGGGCACGCGTAGTACGAGCAGAACGCTTCGCAGCACTGGGACACCTCACACGGGTCGTCCTCACACGGCACCTCTTTGGCGTTGTCGATCGGGGTGTAGCCGTCCGGGCATTCAATGGAGTTGCAGTATAGTACCTGCCGCGCGCGCGCGTGGGGGGGGGCACATTTGTTTTGATTTCCTTAGTCCTTTTACCATTAACCGCGTAACCCTTTCGAGACGGAGCATCGCTCCTACCCGTAATATAAAGACACCTCCAACATTTGGGCGCCCATTTGGGCGCCCACTACGTTGGTTCCATGTATGACATAGAATTGTCTCACGTGGGGGGGGGGGGAGACAAACCACGTATGCTACGGTACAGGCGCACCTTGTTTGTTTCTGAGGCTGATCACCCGAGGAGCTTTATACCTCACCCTGAACCGGAAAACTGATTTGGAAGGGAAACTAAAAGCGCTATCCGATGAACAACCCATGAACTACAGTAAGCCTTAAATGGAAGCTATTGCAACACAAGGAAGAGTGAAGATCCGATGATTTTGGGTGAAGGAACCGGGTCATTCAGAACAAGTTTCAGTCAAATGTCCTACCTCCATCATAGCAAGCGTCAGACGGCAGCAGACCCTAGTGGAAGTGGCGATTGCAATGTGGCATGTCAAAGATGTGGGGCTCACGCCCCCGTCTCGTCGATAAGCTGTGCAAGGTATGCAATTTTATCGCCCATCGTCAGGCGAGCGGCAACACGTTGGCCTTGATTGGTAGACCTTTTGCTAAAGATCATCCACGTACACTCAGGATTCGAACTACTACTGTAACCCCTTCGTCGAGGGGGGCAGGGGTGTACTTCATTTTCATGCATGGCTGCAATCGTATGATCATAGACCCTCGCACCCCTACAATGCCGGGACGGAGCATGTCGGGTGTTCACCCACCAGGCAGACATTGCTAGCACCTAAACCCGGAGATTCGCCGCTAGCCTACAGCGGCTATCATGCATGTTCGGAAGCGTAGTCGAAGTGTTTTCGGTTCAAGCATTGGTGGTCGAGCTAGTTGCTTTTCACGGCAGGTGCTATTCATAATGTATGCCTAGGCTAATCTGACGAGGACGTGTCGCGATCCCTTCAAGCTATCGTTGTACGCACGGCATAACGCGGCAGTGTAGTGGGTGCGGGCGCTCATTGTAGCAGTATCGACCCGAGGTAGCGCCGGAAGCACACACCGAGTGTTAATGATACCTATATGCCTTACAAACGATGCAATGACACTCGTGACTCTGCTCGGTCGGCGTCCTAGAAGATGCCTTGTCGATCCACGACCAGGCGTGCGTAAATCATGCGTTTGACTTCCTGACACAGCGCTACGTACAGAATAGACCTACGGATAACAAAGTACCACCATACGAAAAAAACGACATATTCATAAGAAAATAGCACCATAAGAGCGTACGCATAACGTTTTTGGGAGACGCTGATAAACTTTGGATATTACGCAAATTACACAGTTTGAAAGCTATGTACGCCTTATGTTCTGAGAAGATGAGAAACGATAGATACCCGGTGATAAACTTCTAAAATCAAACTGGTTCTCGGCGCCGAGTGCCGCACTAACCAAATGCAAACATTTGCCCACGCTCAAGATTGCTGAAGGATGATGGTGTCACAATATGGCTTCAAGGCTTGCTCAGAAATTGCTACAGCAGGTGTTTCTTGTTGGTGTGCGTGTGCATACTGCTGTGTATACACGACGCGAGCTATGATACGATATACATTATCTGTGGCTACACGGGCGAAGAGCTCGATATACCCCCCCTCCCCCGACGACTACGACCATGCATGAAACTTAAGTACACCCCTATGATACGCTAAAACTTATATGTGACTACACGGGCGAAAAACTCTATACCCCCCCCCTGGTGCAAGCAATGTATGTCTGGTTGGTGAAAACCCAACGTGTGCTCCGTCCCGGCATTGTAGGCATGCGAGGGGGCAGCACTACTGCTACGCCTTACCTCTTTGTCTTCGGTGGCGCGCCTTTCTTGGATACCGGAATAGTCGCTCATGGGTTTCGCTGAATAATCACACCGACCGGCAGTATCGACAAGGCAAGGCAAGGCAAGGAGAGAGAGAGAGAGAGAGGTTGATTCGCCGGAACGAATACATGTTGTGCGATATGCACACATACCATATCAGACCATGGCCAAGCGAGCTCGAAAGTATCCTTCCTCGTCACTACTGTGATCATTGTCCGGGAAATCCACACACACACAATACGTACAACTATTTAACAGAGAACAGAAAGTAGCAGTACTCGATATTCTACTCGCCTCCCGATAATGTTCAACGCATGCCGGCCGTCGTCGCCTGTTGTTGTTACTACTACCCCCGCGGGCTTATTCATTGTGCTGTATGCTGGGTAGTACGCCAACATATACGTCGATCATTGGTGCCAAACAACTATACTATTGAAATAAATACTGTATATATGTATGAAGGATGCAAAAGGCGTGAGCGGTCCATACTGTTTCGGCCAATGTACTTGAAGTCCGATATATAATGAATATTCGGGTCAACGCGCACATTGCGCATACACCAGCAGGAGGTACAGGGGGCACGTTGTGAAAGGGGGAGGGGGGGATGTACTCATTATTATGCATGGCCGTAGTCCAATGTCCGTAGAACAACATTTGGGCCGGGCCTAGAAAGGAGACGGTCAACACCCCTCATACAAAATGTGATACATATGTTGATGCTAGACCGGATAGGTCCATCATCCATGGGATTTGAATCGTGTATATAGATAGGAGTGGATTGGTGTAGGGCCCGACGGGGGGAAGGTAACCATATCTGGTGTTTGAATCGTGCACGGACAGGATGGTAAATCACCCCTTCAAAAATAATGAATATATATTTATGCTCGGCCGGGGGGCGCCTGGGTTCGTCACCCATGGAGTTTAAATCGCGCATTGATAGGACGGTAAACCCTCGTCCAAAAAGGAAATGGAGTGGTGTTGGGGCCTGGGGTAGGTTCATCGTGGGATTTGAATCGTTCATAGACAGGAACATACTTTATGTTAGGCCTGGAGTAGGTGGATCATGTCGTTTTAGTCGTGCACAGATACTAGGACGGTGGGTGTTATACCGGGGATGCTATCTGCGCACAATTGGCATTTATTGGCTCGTGCATAGTTTCACACGTTCTATTCCCCTTTTTTGGTGTCCTTTTGGTTTCCTCTTCTCTCTGGCAGTGTGTTTGAGTGGCCGAGGTTGAATATCATGGTGCACATACATTGTCGTACCTTGCCGAAACTGGAAACAGTAGTAGGGCGTTAAGGGGCTATTCGGATGGGCTTGCAGAGCGGCTAGTGAGAGTAAACACACGAATCTCAGCTGTTTACAGTGTAGGAAAACTATGGCTACGTCACCCATATCGGTCGGGTGTTCATCCGTTTCCGCCCCCCCTGTCTGGTTGGTCAAAACACGACATGCTCCGTCTCGGTAGTTGTAGGGATGCGAGGGTCTATGGTCATACGACTACGGCCATGCATGAATATCGAGTACACCCCCCGCCCCCCCCCTCGAGTTTAGTTGTTGGGGAATCTCTGTGGCGNTGTACGTATGCCGCTGGTGCACCTGAGTGTTGTACGCCCCTACCACTCCCCCCCTCCCGCTCGGGTTTTAGTAGGATGAAGCTCAACCTTCATGCGACCGGCCAAACACCTCACGTTAATCTTCGCGGTTGGTGCTATTTAATAGTAAAACCTGTCTGGTCGGTGAAAACCCGGCATGCTCCGTTCCGGCATTGTAGGGATGCTAGGGCCTATGGCCATACGACTACGGCCATAAACAAACACTCCCCCTGTCCAAAATCAATATACTCCTGATTGGTCAGGGGTGTTGATCCGGTCTACTCACTCCTGGAGAACAGGGAGGCGCCAGCGCTGGCGCTGAGGGTGGCCAGCACCACCGTGGCGAAGATGAAGGATCGACCCATCTCGTGCTCGCGCCTGTTGTCTTGTTGGAGGTAACGCCTCTGTGCCTAGGCCCCCTGGGATTGGGTCCGAACTTGCGAAATAAAAATCAAGAGCCTGGGGAGGGAAGTACAGCACACAAGTGGAGATAGAAGGTCAGTATCAATGGTGTACCCCCGAAGGTTAAAGGCAAGCGATTCGTGTCGAACCAGATGATTCATATACCAGTGGGGGGGTCTACGGTTGTAGTGGGCGGTTAGCCGTGTAGGCTAGGTATGGATGGTATGCTTGGAACAAGCGCGGCACACTGACCGAAGACGCATGATACGGTGGTGGAGGTGCAACCGTGTTTTATCGAGACGCACTCTATATGGTAGAGGTGCACCTGCATGCAGGCCATTTTCGGAGGGTGGTTACTTGACCTTAAGGAGCTCTGTCTAATACCTCACCCCGAAAGCAGATTTTGGGGGAAAAGTAGAATGCTATATACCCGACGAACAATCGCCCCGGTGTGCGTAAACAGTGAAACAAATTCGGACGAGTTTGGGTTAAGGAGCTCCGGCATTCAGAAAAATTCAGAAAAATTCAGCCCAAACAAGGTACGGTACCTCAATCTTAGTGCGCGTCTCGGAGGGTGGTCACCTAAGGAGCTCTGAACCGGTCGCCCCGGTAGTTTGGCGGTCAACTTCAAATGCTACTACAGTAGCATTGATTGGTACACGAGTTCGAATCCCACCGTGGTGAAATTTTGACTTTATTTACAAAGCTAATTGGGAACCAGTTGACCGCCTTCTTCTTTGCGTGTAGGTAGGCGGAATGCGACGCGAGTCGACGAGGGAAGAAAGTGCTGGCATCTCCTCGCGATAAAGCGGCGAGGCACGCATGTGCCGTAGTCACGGTGGAGGAGAAAAACCTACTGCGTAGCAATCCTGCCGGATCTGAGCTACGACGAAAGGCGGAGAGAGAGAAAAGAAGATCGAAGATATTATAAATGGGATGGAAGAAAGAAATGTAAAACACCCAAACACCGATTTTCGAGGGGGGGGGAAAGTACTACGTATGTACTCGATGAACAATCCCACGGCCTAACGATAAAACAAACTATTTTCGAAACACAAAAAAAGGGGGAATTCCGGCGGTTTGGGGTTACGCCCTACCAGGGAATAGGACTGGGCGAGACACAGAGTATCCCCTTGCAAGTTTTGTTTGTTAAGCATCCTTGGTGTTACCGACTTTTCGTAGAATCAAGCGTAGAAGAGAAGCAGCTTTTATTCATCCCCGAGCCAGACGGCATCTGGCTCGATGGGCTTCAAGTGTGTATGGCCCTCAGATCTTGTAAATACCCCAAATACGAATGCCATCCAAGTTGTACGAAAGCGGACCA
Organism: Saccharina japonica; assembly: GCA_008828725.1. Taxonomy (NCBI): domain Eukaryota; class Phaeophyceae; order Laminariales; family Laminariaceae; genus Saccharina; species Saccharina japonica. Next base: position 444,643 of record MEHQ01000306.1, read on the forward strand.
ATTACCTATGCAGGAGGTAATTACCGGCCTTCCTAGCCCATACCATTACATTAAGGGGCCCCGTCACCCCGAAATTGTTTGAGCCACAAGAAAGTGGTACCTCTGTCGTAGCACGCATCATAATATGACGGTAAATGGTATATATAATGACCACTGTAAAACATGCATACTCTGTGTGTGATTGTGTCTGTGCAAGGCTTCATGGGTGGTAGACATGATCTCACCCCTCCCCCTCTTGGTTTGGTGAAAACCCAACGTGCTCCGTCTCGGCATTGTAGGGATGCGAGGGTCTATGGTGATACGACTACGGCCATGCGTGAAAACGAAGTACACCCCCTCGACACTGCACCCGTACCGCGGCCGCACCACGCGTTGTTAGCCTTTCCGTGACCCCGCCGACAGAACGGGCATCCTATCATGTAAGATGTTTTACCTATTAAGCGATTGCTTCATATATACGGTAGGGCTCGGGGTGGATGGAATTAATTAATTAAAATTAATTAATTAATTAATTACTGACTGGAGTTGGTGTGCATTAATTTGTTTTGACTAAAGGGAGACGTTTTATGCGTTATCGCACCTACGATAAAATAGGGGNAGTGTTGAACTGTCTCCCCGAGGATCGAATGTATGTGCGACTCGATTGTGTGTGTTTTCTTTTCCAAAGTCAATTCCCTCGAAACTACAGTATATTTACAAGCATCATTTTGGAAGAGTAACTCCTGTGTATATGACTATATATATGCACTGTATATCATGTCATATACATCCTACTGTATGACACTGCGGGAGTGACACAGCACTAAAACGAGAGGGGACGGGGGGGGGGGGGGGGGGGGGTCGCGCAGCTCAGAACAATATGAACCCGACGTGTATAACTTTTCTGCCGGTCCTCAACGCTGTCGACAAAATTTGACCCGGTCGACGCGTTGGTGGCCTTTATGTACCGGGCTGACACTCGCGCAACGCGCACGGCAAATTAACAATAACACCTTTTCTAATTCTTGGCCGGAATTCAATCCCACTGGCTCCAATTTTTTTCCCGACGACTATAGCACCGGCCCTTGGAGACAAGCCCTCTGTTGTGGTCGTCGTAGACAAACAATAACACACAAGAACAACAAACTACGTATTACAAGCGGTCAACAACCAGTATATACATATATACCTGGTATCTGGTATACTTTTAGATCATCGGAATCAGTATATACATGTATATCTGGTACACTTTATACAATCGGGATCAGCATATGCATACCCCTGGTACATGTATACATATAAAATAAACACACTGGTATATAGGATACTATGATACATTCCTGTGTATGTGTTTTAGGTATATACCTGGTAGGTTGTTCGTGGTATGGGGGGGTATAATTAATTAATTTAGCGAATGAGAGAGGTATGGGGGGGAATAATTAATTAATTTAGCGAAAGAGGGAGAAGAATATACCCGGTACACGTTTATATAGTCGGGTGTTGAAGGAATTGCTCCGCAATTAATCGCTGCCCTGTTTCAGTTATTCTGTTCAGAACAAACAGCAAGTAGCATTTGTTCGGGACAACTCACTTGGCATTCGTGTGGGATCCCTTTTCTTTTTGTTTTGCAGTGAAGCGGTGGCAATTTGATTTAATAACGGATTTTCGCTACAATACCTGCCGGGTACGTATCACACGTGTTATAGGATCGATCGATCTGCGCATGTATCCCATCCCCTTCCTCCTTGTACCGCTGCCCACAATCGGTACGAGTCGACACTGCGCACAGCTGGATGGAGGAGCTGACCAGATTCCTTTTCCCTGAACCATCTATCTCCCTTTGCGCGATACTCTCACGCGCCAGCCAATGGGACGCGCCTTGACGGCATCCAGGAAACCCGAGCCACCCTAGTTCATACCCCTCTCTTCCTCAACCAGCCCATCCATCCAGTCCGCGCATTTCCCCCATCTAGGTAAGAGTCAACACAGTAACTATTACAGGGGGCCATAGTAAATAGAACCTACCGTACACACTAAAACCAGCATGTTTTCCTATTTTCGCTAGCAAGATGTGGTCCTATTTACTATGGTCCTCCGTAATAAGGTAAACGTTAGAGAGAGTTAGTCTATGGAACGATGTGCTCGCGCGGAGGTGCACACTATTAATTTGCGTTAGATATACCGTAGACCATCGCCGCTAAGGTGTACAGCAGCATCAGTGAGCGTTGACCGATAGCTCAGTCACTGATCGACCTCGGAATTCACCGAGCACGGGCTGCAGGCAAAGCCTTTAGTCGGCACTGCTGCACCGTACAGCTCTCATGTATCTCTAAACATTTTGCGGGTGTGCGGTGCCTCGTCTATTGGCTAGCTGTAACACTCTCCTCACTGCCGTACCAGGCACCTACCGAGAAATCACGAAAGCTGGTGGTCCATCCTGGATTGCAGCTTTTATTGTTTTACAACGAGTAGTAGGTGTTACACTTAAGTAACTTCGTTCAGTGTATCCGCTTCCGAAATTCATACCGGGTAGCTCCTTATGTATATCATCGATTGTCTTCCTTATACCGGTTTTCTCGGCGGCTGTCATGTACTGGGCCTATTAGGCACGTCCCCCCATCCACCCATCATTTGGTGGTCGCCTTCATCGAGACGCGGTACAATCAAAACTTTTTCAGCCAGTCCAATGCGAATATACCAGTACGTAATACGGACGACAGTGTTGTTGGAGTATTTGTATGAAGTCAAGGGGGGAGGGGGGGGGGGCTCTCGCCGATACCTGTGTGTAGCTGTGCTTGATTGCGCAATAGGCGGGTGGGCTACGTACGCACCGCGGGTCTCGCAATGTTTCCGATGCCATTTTGACTTCCGGCAGCAACGTTAGTTGATGATTGCCGCCTTAATTAAGTTTCAACGTTCGCTGTTGGCGCGAACAAACTATTTATAAAACTCGTTGAGCTGGAATATATTCCGTGCATCATTTGTTTTGGCGATTTACGGCACCCGCCACACGCAGCGGCCCGGGAGTTGCCGTGGTAGAAGGCGATTCGATAGTTAATGCATCGGTTACTGTTTACTTACGAGGATGGGCAAAATGACGGCTCACGGATCCGCGATGGGGAGAAGGAAGATATTAGATAAAACAAGATATAAAATTCCAGGTACCTGGTACCTGGTAAAGTTTTTCACTAAATTCAAGACAGTATTTTGTTTTCACCTACGGGGCACACGATCGCCACGAGGGTAGGTTGGGGTCATGTTGGGTTGGGTTGGGGCTGGGGTTGGGGGCGGGTTGCAGTTTATCAAATTCCGTTAAAATATATAGGGACGCTATCTAATAAATTGATCCTACAGTAAATGTAATTCAAGACAATACTTAGATTTCAACTACGAGTAACACGATATACTGTAATAAAAGAACCATTGAAAAAGCCTCTAGCGTGCACGTTCGAGAAAACAAAATGAAATAGGCCACCCTCGTAGCACTCCCCACTGAACATGCTATACAAGCAACAGCGGGGGCGGGTGTCCGCGTTTGCAACTTATCCACTGTAGATCGTGCACGTGATGGCTTTGGGACGTATGCGTGCGGGCAGAGATCTGTTGTTCACGGTATTGCGACCCGTGAAAAGGACAATAACATAGTGCACGAAGTCCGCCACCAGCACTACGTTACTGTCACCGGGTACTGACCCTCTCACCAGAAACAGCGCGCCCAGAAGAGACGCCCAGCCTGAGACTGATGATGATTCCGGGTGAATAACTAAATTCGGCTGTACAACAGTAGTGTGGAACAAAACACAACTACCTCTGAAATGATCAACAAGTTACTGCTTTCGTTAGGCAGACACCCTTTTTTTTTAAATCTCGAAACAGAAACCTATCCTTCGCCAGCATCCATTTTCCTTTTTTAATTGTGAGAGGGTCGAAGCACAGTTTACACCACACACAATGCTTGTACTATTTCGTGCACGGTGACGCTACAACGTGTTTCGCCGGCCGTCTGCCAGCATGACGAGGGACGAATCCTACGGTAGAGGTGCACTACGTATGTTTTTTTCGAGAAGCGTCATACCTCACCCCAAAAACTGATCTTAAAGGGGGGGGGGGAAGGGCTAACCGAGGAACCACACCATGGCCTGACGAAACAACAAAACTAATCGCAACACACAAAAAAAGAATCCCAACGATTTTGTGTTGACCCCTTAAGAACTGGTCCCACGTTTTTGGGGAAAACTACTGGGAATTTGTGTGGGATATGTTTTGTAGTTCTGAATGGGTTAAGGAGCCCCTTTGTTCGGAAACGTTTTCAGCCAAAAAAAATGTATACCTTATAACTCTATCGTAGCACGGGTCGCGAGGAGCGGTTCTGTTTTTGACCCATTGTTTGGCGAGCCTGTGTGTGTGTCTTCCACGACACACCGTGCGCGTCTTCTTCCCTGCTGGATACAAAAAAAGTAGTGGTCCCTCTATCATATGGTACCGGTTGAGCAGTGCAACCTGCCCGCTGAAGTGCCTGCATGTATGTGTATTTCACATTAGTATTAAGCCGTTAATTCCATCCGGCGATATCCAGCACACCCAGTCAGTGTCCGTGCCTGTAAACTCGCTTGGCACTGATCGGATTAACAACAGTGTGGCAGAGTGCGGAGTTGTACAGTAGTGCCGGTTGCCGCTGTTGTGCCGTTATTGTTGACTGGGGCATACAGGCACTATAGAGGGCATACCGGCACTATAGAGGGACCATTACCACTGTAGTAGCTCGCCTCGTGAACTTGCTTCTCACGCGAATTGGTGGAAGAAGAACGGCCGTGAAGCCAGCATGATACTGCGACAACTCCATCATACTTTATTTTACAGTGCTGTTGTACCGACTGACTTGGTCAGCCGCCTGGGAATAGGAAACGCCATACATCCTTGTCAAAGACAAAATCATATACTCGTATGTACAACAAGTTTGTCTGAAAACAAACCTAGGAGACGATTAGGTTAAGTACTGAATAATGTTGTTCGAAATATGTATATATGCATATGTATACTTTTTGGCGTATATATGCCATAAGCATATATATAATATATGCCTGAAGCATATAGGATAATATTGTTCTTCCCCTTGCGTAAAGAATTATCATCTATTTATCTCGATACGACCATTCCCCTTGTGCGGAGCAAAGGTTCTCTACCCCGCATAAATGATCTACTCGACCGCCAGCTTTGGTGACCGCCAAAAACAAATAACAAACAAAAACGGCACCCTGGTTGTCTAGCTCACGCAGCGAGTGGCGTGTTTCACGGCGTCGTTGCCAACCGACGCCAACCCAACCCAACTATCTCGGGGGGGATAAATAGTTGATCATTCGTTAATTGAGTTTACGCAAGGGGAAGAACAATATTATCCTATATGCTTCAGGCATATATTATATATATGCTTATGGCATATATACGCCAAAAAGTATACATATGCATATATACATATTTCGAACAACATTATTCAGTACTTAACCTAATCGTCTCCTAGGTTTGTTTTCAGACAAACTTGTTGTACATACGAGTATATGATTTTGTCTTTGACAAGGATGTATGGCGTTTCCTATTCCCAGGCGGCTGACCAAGTCAGTCGGTACAACAGCACTGTAAAATAAAGTATGATGGAGTTGTCGCAGTATCATGCTGGCTTCACGGCCGTTCTTCTTCCACCAATTCGCGTGAGAAGCAAGTTCACGAGGCGAGCTACTACAGTGGTAATGGTCCCTCTATAGTGCCGGTATGCCCTCTATAGTGCCTGTATGCCCCAGTCAACAATAACGGCACAACAGCGGCAACCGGCACTACTGTACAACTCCGCACTCTGCCACACTGTTGTTAATCCGATCAGTGCCAAGCGAGTTTACAGGCACGGACACTGACTGGGTGTGCTGGATATCGCCGGATGGAATTAACGGCTTAATACTAATGTGAAATACACATACATGCAGGCACTTCAGCGGGCAGGTTGCACTGCTCAACCGGTACCATATGATAGAGGGACCACTACTTTTTTTGTATCCAGCAGGGAAGAAGACGCGCACGGTGTGTCGTGGAAGACACACACACAGGCTCGCCAAACAATGGGTCAAAAACAGAACCGCTCCTCGCGACCCGTGCTACGATAGAGTTATAAGGTATACATTTTTTTTGGCTGAAAACGTTTCCGAACAAAGGGGCTCCTTAACCCATTCAGAACTACAAAACATATCCCACACAAATTCCCAGTAGTTTTCCCCAAAAACGTGGGACCAGTTCTTAAGGGGTCAACACAAAATCGTTGGGATTCTTTTTTTGTGTGTTGCGATTAGTTTTGTTGTTTCGTCAGGCCATGGTGTGGTTCCTCGGTTAGCCCTTCCCCCCCCCCCTTTAAGATCAGTTTTTGGGGTGAGGTATGACGCTTCTCGAAAAAAACATACGTAGTGCACCTCTACCGTAGGATTCGTCCCTCGTCATGCTGGCAGACGGCCGGCGAAACACGTTGTAGCGTCACCGTGCACGAAATAGTACAAGCATTGTGTGTGGTGTAAACTGTGCTTCGACCCTCTCACAATTAAAAAAGGAAAATGGATGCTGGCGAAGGATAGGTTTCTGTTTCGAGATTTAAAAAAAAAGGGTGTCTGCCTAACGAAAGCAGTAACTTGTTGATCATTTCAGAGGTAGTTGTGTTTTGTTCCACACTACTGTTGTACAGCCGAATTTAGTTATTCACCCGGAATCATCATCAGTCTCAGGCTGGGCGTCTCTTCTGGGCGCGCTGTTTCTGGTGAGAGGGTCAGTACCCGGTGACAGTAACGTAGTGCTGGTGGCGGACTTCGTGCACTATGTTATTGTCCTTTTCACGGGTCGCAATACCGTGAACAACAGATCTCTGCCCGCACGCATACGTCCCAAAGCCATCACGTGCACGATCTACAGTGGATAAGTTGCAAACGCGGACACCCGCCCCCGCTGTTGCTTGTATAGCATGTTCAGTGGGGAGTGCTACGAGGGTGGCCTATTTCATTTTGTTTTCTCGAACGTGCACGCTAGAGGCTTTTTCAATGGTTCTTTTATTACAGTATATCGTGTTACTCGTAGTTGAAATCTAAGTATTGTCTTGAATTACATTTACTGTAGGATCAATTTATTAGATAGCGTCCCTATATATTTTAACGGAATTTGATAAACTGCAACCCGCCCCCAACCCCAGCCCCAACCCAACCCAACATGACCCCAACCTACCCTCGTGGCGATCGTGTGCCCCGTAGGTGAAAACAAAATACTGTCTTGAATTTAGTGAAAAACTTTACCAGGTACCAGGTACCTGGAATTTTATATCTTGTTTTATCTAATATCTTCCTTCTCCCCATCGCGGATCCGTGAGCCGTCATTTTGCCCATCCTCGTAAGTAAACAGTAACCGATGCATTAACTATCGAATCGCCTTCTACCACGGCAACTCCCGGGCCGCTGCGTGTGGCGGGTGCCGTAAATCGCCAAAACAAATGATGCACGGAATATATTCCAGCTCAACGAGTTTTATAAATAGTTTGTTCGCGCCAACAGCGAACGTTGAAACTTAATTAAGGCGGCAATCATTAACGTTGCTGCCGGAAGTCAAAATGGCATCGGAAACATTGCGAGACCCGCGGTGCGTACGTAGCCCACCCGCCTATTGCGCAATCAAGCACAGCTAAATACAGGTATCGGCGAGAGCCCCCCCCCCCTCCCCCCTTGACTTCATACAAATACTCCAACAACACTGTCGTCCGTATTACGTACTGGTATATTCGCATTGGACTGGCTGAAAAAGTTTTGATTGTACCGCGTCTCGATGAAGGCGACCACCAAATGATGGGTGGATGGGGGGACGTGCCTAATAGGCCCAGTACATGACAGCCGCCGAGAAAACCGGTCTAAGGAAGACAATCGATGATATCCATAAGGAGCTACCCGGTATGAATTTCGGAAGCGGATACACTGAACGAAGTTACTTAAGTGTAACACCTACCCGTTGTAAAACAATAAAAGCCACAATCCATGATGGACCACCAGCTTTCGTGATTTCTCGGTAGGTGCCAGGTACGGCAGTGTGGAGAGTGTTACTGCTAGCCAATGGACGAGGCACCGCACACCCGCAAAATGTTTAGAGATACTTGAGAGCTGTACGGTGCAGCAGTGCCGACTAAAGGCTTTGCCTGCAGCTCGTGCTCGGTGAATTCCGAGGTCGATCAGTGACTGAGCTATGGGTCAACGCTCGCTGATGCTGCTGTACACCTTAGCGGCGATGGTCTACAGTACATCTGACGCAAATTAATAGTGTGCACCTCCGCGCGAGCACATCGTTCCATAGACTAACTCTCTCTAACGTTTACCTTATTACGGAGGACCATAGTAAATAGGACCACATCTTGCTAGCGAAAATAGGAAAACATGCTGGTTTTAGTGTGTACGGTAGGTTCTATTTACTATGGCCCCCTGTAATAGTTACTTTGTTGACTCTTACCTAGATGGGGGAAATGCGCCGACTGGATGGATGGACTGGTTGAGGAAGAGAGGGGTATGAACTAGGGTGGCTCGGTTTTCCTGGATGCCGTCAAGGCGCGTCCCATTGGCCGGCGCGTGAGAGTATCGCGCAAAGCGAGACAGATGGTTCAGAGAAAAAGAATCTGGTCAGCTCCTCCATCCAGCTGTGCGCAGTGTCGACTCGTACCGATTGTGGGCAGCGGTACAAGGAGGAAGGGGATGGGATACATGTGCAGATCGATCGATCCTATAACACGTGTGATACGTACCCGGCAGGTATTGTAGCGAAAATCCGTTATTAAATCAAATTGCCACCGCTTCACTGCAAAACAAAAAGAAAAGGGATCCCACACGAATGCCAAGTGAGTTGTCCCGAACAAATGCTACTTGCTGTTTGTTCTGAACAGAATAACTGAAACAGGGCAGCGATTAATTGCGGAGCAATTCCTTCAACACCCGACTATATAAACGTGTACCGGGTATATTCTTCTCCCTCTTTCGCTAAATTAATTAATTATTCCCCCCCATACCTCTCTCATTCGCTAAATTAATTAATTATACCCCCCCATACCACGAACAACCTACCAGGTATATACCTAAAACACATACACAGGAATGTATCATAGTATCCTATATACCAGTGTGTTTATTTTATATGTATACATGTACCAGGGGTATGCATATGCTGATCCCGATTGTATAAAAGTGTACCAGATATATATATATATATATACATATACTGATTCCGATGATCTAAAAGTATACCAGATACCAGGTATATATGTATATACTGGTTGTTGACCGCTTGTAATACGTAGTTTGTTGTTCTTGTGTGTTATTGTTTGTCTACGACGACCACAACAGGTGTCTTGTCTCCAAGGGCCGGTGCTATAGTCGTCGGGAAAAAAATTGGAGCCAGTGGGATTGAATTCCGGCCAAGAATTAGAAAAGGTGTTATTGTTAATTTGCCGTGCGCGTTGCGCGAGTGTCAGCCCGGTACATAAAGGCCACCAACGCGTCGACCGGGTCAAATTTTGTCGACAGCGTTGAGGACCGGCAGAAAAGTTATACACGTCGGGTTCATATTGTTCTGAGCTGCGCGACCCCCCCCCCCCCCCCCCCCCGTCCCCTCTCGTTTTAGTGCTGTGTCACTCCCGCAGTGTCATACAGTAGGATGTATATGACATGATATACAGTGCATATATATAGTCATATACACAGGAGTTACTCTTCCAAAATGATGCTTGTAAATATACTGTAGTTTCGAGGGAATTGACTTTGGAAAAGAAAACACACACAATCGAGTCGCACATACATTCGATCCTCGGGGAGACAGTTCAACACTACTGTACACTAGCCGCCGACTTGCAGTCACCTTGCTGGCTCTTCTACACAATAATGCGGAGAGACCTGCAGTATATACTGACTGTATATAAGTATATATGTATTTACTACCAGTATATACTAGGAAAACCCGTCCACCAAGAAAGCCACAGACAGGCTAGCTAGTAGCTGACAGGAACGTGAGAGATTCGGGAGTCGTTCAGCTGGTTTTCCAGTAGACAGCGCAGAACGTGTGTACCCGTTCTCAAATAAGAAATCCAGCCCGGACCACCAGTAGCGAGGGTCAGTGGCGCGGGACCAGCTTCCCTGTTTCTAATCCTGGCATTACTATTAAAGTACCAGTAGGCGTAATGTAATGTGCTAAACATGTTGTGCCAGCCAGCTTGGTACGTGCTTATTTCTCAGAGACTGACACGTGATGCTGCTGCTGCTGCTGCTGCTGCTGCTGCTGTGCATACAATTATTGCGCTTCAATATAACAAAAACATACAGCGTCAGAAGAAGCAGAGGAGATGCAGTCGTCTGACTCGTACTCGGGACTGAAAGTGCACAGCTCTACTGGCGTGTCAGCCAGGTCAACACATTATTGTTTTATCACGCTCAGGCCTTAGACCAGCCCCTTGCTCATATATCGTGTATTTACCCCATTGGGACTGCACCCCATGTTCAGAGAGGCCACTTCACTTGTTGGGATTTAGGCTCAGATTTGATGTGTTCCTGCGCAGTGCAGTAATATTGCTGCTGTACATATTATATGTGTATGATATACCAGGTAAGGGTTTCAAGCCAATTTCGGTGTAAGTTTGTCAAGCAAGTGTTCAGGTATAGTTGATAGGTATAGGGTGCATGGTATGGTTGAAGTAGGAGCTGCGCATGGTCAGATGGCAAATGGAATACTACTTCTGTAGCTGTAGTGAATTTCACACTACTTACCGGCATATATCTATATTATTTTTACGGTAAGAATCTGACCTCGTCGAAGTCACAGTGAAAAACTACCAACCCCTGATATCAATCCGGAGTCGCCGTTACGACCGACAAAAACCGAGCACGTTTGCTTCGTGATAACCTACAACCTTATATACGACGAAGCATGTATGCAGCCGGTCGTCCCGGCGGACTACTGTGGCCGTTTAAGCTCGTGACTATTATAGTAGTGACGTCGACTGCGTGGGTTCAAACCCTACCAACTGGAGTTCTGATTCCGCAACGGTTTGATGTCTACAGCAGATAACACCTAGCAGGTGGGGTATGCACGATTCCACGCGAGTCGGCGAGGGAAGGAAGATAATTACATAATGTCTTCATACAGCTAAGGCCGGTCACCCCGGTGGTCTAACAGGTACCGTAACCACGAAGCCTGTTAGGATGGAGGTCGAGGGTTCGAGTCTCCGTTTGGAGATTTTTATTCTCAAATTACACCAACTAACTGTCGAGAGCGCCTATTAATAGTAGCGGGGGTAGGCACAATTCGACGAGAGTTGGCGAGGGAAGAAAGTGCTGAAATAGTATCGCGATAGAAATGCAAGGCAAGAACCGTAGTGGGGGAGGGAGGCAGATGAGCCTACGTTGTGACCCCGGGTCTGAGTTACGACTAAAAAGGAGAGAAAAAAGAAGGGCAAAGATAATAAACGGGATGGAAAAAAAAGAAAAGAAAACAAACTTGGAGGCGCCCCACGTAGCAGGGGGGGGGGGTGAGGTGCTTGCTATGTGAGCCTGGATCTGAGCTACGAAAGAGAGGAAAGTGGAGAAGCAGGGCGAAGATCATATATCGGGAGGAAAGAATGATCAGAAAAATAGGAAGGGTACGCTGATAAAAAAACAGAAGACTGGATGAGGCATAAATTACACGCTTGGTCGTACCCTGTGATCTGGCGCACTGCAAGCTCGAGAGCCTGATATTTTGCGAGGGGAGTGGCAACTTGCCTCTGGGCACCTACAGCAAGGAAACATGCTGATTATTGGATCGGACACTCCAAACACCACATAATATGCCTGCGTGTAATACACGTGGCAATATCTTGGATTTTGACTGGTGTGGCTGAAAGATACCTGCTGATATTTTTAACCCAACGGGAAATTGCCGAGGTCAACATGCGGCCCAGCGCCAAGCAAGATTTTCGCCCATCTAATGAGCTTAAATTATTCTAGGGAAGATCGACGACTGACCTCTGGGTCTTCAACAAGGGCCGAAAAATGGTTTCTTTTAAGCTTCCGTCGGACACTACATACAGTACCAACACAGAATATTAATACGCATGAAACACGTCAAGTAACGAGATCGTTGATTTTGACGGGCACACAGGTGAGCTCTACCCCCTGTGGCGCGTGGTGTACAATTGTTGTGGCAGGTGTGGTAGAGGTTGCCCAAGGGTAGAAAGTTGGCGCAGTTCATACCCCCCTGCTCAAGCGGATTGTACAACACTTGAGGGGGGGGAATCTATTGTGCAAGTGTGGTGGAGCCGATCTGGTGGTGCCTCATGCTCCATGTCGCAATACTGTTATCGTATGCCAGTACCGGATAGAGGTTTGTGTATACTGTTGTACAGTATAGTATTCCCCCGGCTGTACGATAAGAGCAACATACTCCAATCATTGCTACGAAGAATATTTCATAAGCGCGGTGAAAGCGGGCGTGCACCCTTCCCTCGTATATCAGCACGAACAGCAGTAACAAGCAGTATGACCTGTTCGCTTGCTCTCTCTCTCCAACGCGATACGATATGTATAGCGCGAAGCACCTTGAACCCGCTGAATCATCAGGATGCACAGGATGCTGGGAGCTGATTCTCCAGCTTCCACATGCCCTCAGTCAAGCGGACGATATTCACTTCAACAACAACTCGATCTGGGTTGACCGCTTGCGGCAAACGGTATGCAAAACAACGCAAGGCAAGTCCCCACAAACTAGTGCAGAGCCGGTCAGGTGCCGATGCAACTTGGCGCGCCTGCAGCAACTCTCTCTTTCGTTCTGCAGCACCGATCGCCTGCCGAATGCCAAACGACTAGTGGGTGGGGTGGGCTCGCTAGATAGGCCCGTATACCCATACTTGTTTCTCGGCGTGTTATTGTTCCTGAAGAGGGCCCGAGGGCGGCAGCATCCACGCGCGCTCGCTATCACGTAGCCTCGGCCTCGCACCGCACGCGCGCTTGAGGCTCGGGTGTCAACGCCTTACGGAAATATCGGGGCTGGACTTTCGGTGCTCTTTGCATTTCTCACCTTCCTGAGAACAGCACGACTCTTCTGAGCTGGAGGATACCGCGCTTTTTCCTCTCTCCAGAGAGATTTCGAGCCCAAAGACGACAAAAATAAACAAACTCGTTGTTGGCAGATAGGAAGATCTCGTCTGCGACAGCGAATTACACCTATTGACGACCGGGCCGGCTAGCGTACCACTGTCCCGCGTTTTGAGGCACAAAAATGGGAGGCATCAGCGGATCATCCCCCTCCTCTTCTGTGTGGCAGGGCACCCCGTCTCTCGAAGTAGTATAGTGCATCCATCCAAGAAGGCTTTCGTCTGTTGTTCGTCTGTTGTACGGGAGTAGTGTCTCTCGTGTCCCCTCTGGCGTTCGCCATACATGTATCGAAACATATACAGCTCTATACATAGCCTTTGCTTGGCCTTTCTTGAGGCTATTTTGCCTTCACTGTGGTAGGGAGGGGGCACCTATGTTACTCGTCCCCCCCGAACGCCATCGGTTGAATAACATTTCAAATCTCACAATAGGACAATACCCAAAACACGGGGGCAAACATGAAGCGCCTTTTTCCATATGCTTCCCAAGTCCACTCCGCCCAGGGCGGGGGCTGTCGGTCTCACAAAAGGACAGTCATCCGTCCACCATGCATCAACTTTAAATCACATTCGATCAAGAACAGCATGGACAAACCGCAGTTACATCGACTGGTTTGTGTCACAAAATATACCAGGTATATATATATATACTATGTGACAATCCTGACGTTCGATCGCCGATTGATTCGTTTTTTGGGGCGATTCAGGGTGATTGTGTCCGCTCGTATCATACTCCGGCCGGACGATTGTTGCCGCAAGCGCCACAAGGGGTCTGGTAAACTTGTTGTTCAACACTTTATTGGTTTCGGGGCTTGTAGATGGCTGCATAAGGTTCTGGCACATTTGTGGCCTTGTAAAAGCCCCACATAATTGTTGTGCAATGCGCCACAAGGGGGTAGGATTCGCCTGTGAATTGTTAACGGCGGCCATGGCACTCGTGTCAATACTCCTTGGTATGTAAAAGATAACGTTTTTTGTTTTTGTGTTCGTCCCATTTATTATCTTCGCTCTTGCTTTGTCACTCCTTCCTAGTCGTAACGCAGATCCGGGGTCACCAAGTAGGCGCTTCTCCCCCCTCCCCACCACTACGGCTCGTGCCTTGAATCTTTATAGCGAGAAGACTCCATCCAGTTGTTTCCCCTCGTTGACTCTCATCGAATCGCGCGTTAAACACCCGATAGCATTTCCAGGATGCACATTATCTATATTGCTCCTTTGGCGAATGATACTCTCCGGCGAAGGAAGTCATCTGAAGTTGTTGGCGGTGCCGCCCATCAAAGTTGTGGCCTTCTCCATCGGAATGTCGTTGCACGCGGAGACCAAAGATGCACCACTACGTACGGTCCCTTGGTTTACCAACAGGTTGGCATTGCGTGTGCCAGGGTACTCTTCACACTACACCATACGTGTGCCGGTCCTGCTGTGCATCATACAGCAGTATGCACGCTCTTGCTGGTTCCTCGGAACACAGCAAACACGCCCCCAAACCCCAAACCGCAGAAACATCAGCACTTGGCCGAATAATGGTGCCAGCTGAACGCACACAGATCGTGCGAGGGTGCTCAACAGAACAGTGCAGTGCGCTTGCAGGGAACACCAATGATACACGGTACTCTTCATATTGCGGTGTACATGTGCCGGTACTGCTGTACGCAGACCCGTATGCACGCCCTTGCTGATTCGGCAAATTCAGTGACCCCTCACCGAACTTTAAACCGCGGAAACCTATCACACCCAGCCGAGTCATATGGTTCGAGCTGAACACACGCAGGTCGTGCGACAGTAGGGTGCTCAATGGAAATGCACGGCAGGGAACTCGAATATTGCGCGGCTTCACATTGTAGCATACATGTGCTGATGCTCTACACATTACAGTACGCGCACCCTTGCTGATTCGGCGAATCTAGCGACACGTCCAAAGCAATCAAAACGGGGAGGAAGCACATGACACTCAGCCGCCTTGTGCTTCCACTTGAACTCCCATGCGTAGGTCATGCTACTAGGTGTACGGTGTAAAATAGAAATGCACCGCAGGGACGCAAACATTCCACTCCACGGCTTGAAGACCGGACCAGACTCCCCCTCCCATCTTCAGTAATTTATTGCGGTGTTGAAACGAGACTCTCCGTGTATGAATTGTATGAATTGTATTAATTGTATGAAGTGTATGAATACGCCACGAACTTTTACTGGTTCAGGTTCTGAGCGGCACATATCACTTTTCACACATATATGGATATCTTAACACGTCTCGAAGCCGGTGTTACGAACCCAGGGCACGCGGAACCTGATGGGTCGCATCACAACTTTAAGGTCTACGTTGCATACATGTATCGAAAAGAAGTGGGGGGAAACCGGTCGACGTTACATGCATGTATCGAAACGAAATAGCGCCGAACCATCACAACCAATCACGAGGCTCCTTGCTTTTACAGAACGTCTAGCTACATCAGCCAACAAGCTATAGCCGACTGTCGATGACATACTACAAACCTATCGATCCGAGCACCACATCTAACAAAGCGACTGAACAGCCGCTGGTACACACATACTACATACACATATAGTGGAGACGATATCATACAAAGTGTACACCTGCACACAGAGCCGATGGCTACTACTTACGCGAAAACAATATACAGAAAAATCGATGAGCAAACAGAACTGCTACGTCTTCCCTCAAGGTGCCTGTTGCGTTCCAGGTACATGCCAGTCCCGGCAATCGCCCGGGACAGGGGAATGGGTTTTCACTGTAGCATCATTGCTGTAACGATCCCGGGCAGCATTCCAATGTGCAGCGGCCCTCGTCTTCGCTAGATGGTTATGCGGTCTCTACACACCATCCATGTTGTTTTTCATCAAGGAAGAGCACAAGTACTGGACTTTCAGTGGCGATCAAATCCCTCGAACCTCTTGACGAAACCCTCGATTCCTTCAGACGCAGCTCAATCGGCTGTGGAACAGGGGGAAACAGGAGGAAAGGGGGGCGAATCGTGACGGTTAGGAGCTTAACGGAGTTCCAGACAAAAACCCTCTTGCTTATTATCCAAGGCTTGTCTTGGTGTTCGATTCCATGACCTCCACTCGCGACAGTGATTTGTGTCACGTGCTGTGGGTCTATGTTGGCGTTTATTTTTGCTGCGTCGAGGAGAATGTAAATATACATACGTTTATCCTTTGCGATTCGGAAGCTTTCCTCGGCATATCTTCGTACCTGACAGCCACTCTCAGCCTCTAATTGACGAAGCAAAAATCACTTGCTTTCCCAATGCTCTTGGCTTTCTTTGCTTTCTCCTTTTTTCGTGTTATTTGCTTCATGTTTCCTACCAGTTTACTTCATCGGCGAGATCATGTTTCGCTTTTTTCCGGGTTTGGGCTCGTGCGTGTACCCAGTGAGCACGACGGCGCGTGCGAGCCCGGCACCATCGCGGGTGCGGGAGGGCGCTAGTCAGTAGAGGGGGGGTCAGAAGGAGCGCGGTCGCTTTTCTCGTGGCTAGGCGTGGCGTGTCCATCGAGACACGAGGGGAGCATGAAGGTCCGTGCTGTTGCTGCTGTTGCTGCTGCTGCTGTTGCAATGAGTCTAGTATTTACGTCCGAAATTATAAGGATTGTTTTTGTCTGTAACAAAAGAACATTCAAGCCAAGTTCAAGCGGTGCTTTTTTCATCGAACAAAGATGGTTTACAGAGGCATCATCATCCTCGAGCGAGCGAACGAGGGCCACGGTGAGCACCGGGCTTCACGCGAGGTGGCCCACGGGGCTCACTGGGGCAGAGAGGCAGTAGAGCTCGACCCGGACCGAATCGATGGCGAGGTGATCGCAGGTGGGCGGGGAGCGTTTTGTTCGAGTACGAGTACGTATGTACGTCTTTCTCAGTTTTGTGGATTTTGGTACCACTTGATTGACGACCGTGCTGTGCTGTGCTTTCTCTTTCATACTCTCTCTATATATTCAAAGCTCGAAGGTACTACTACGTACTGCTGTTGTTGTACTACCACACATAGTAGTCACGAAAAAGGCACAAATCACACCCCCAGCAGGCAGCGCAGCGCCGTGCTGCGAGCCATATTGCTGTGCTTTCTCTTCCTTTCGAGCATACAGTTTTGTTGTCCTGGAGAATGGAGCTCTCTCTATCTACTGCTGTATTTGCAAGTCGCCTGTACGTTTGTTTGTTCTTTGTGTTTTTTGCTTTTTTTGCGGTGTAACACTGCTGTCGTCGTACAGGTATGATAGTTGCTTTGCCATATACATGCCACATACCAGTACTTCGGCATCACAATACAGCGCTAGACAGGTACTGTACGCGTTCAATTGTGTACAGCAGTAAGAATTTTGCTGCATTGCACCATGAATTAATCTCTTTGGCCTTTTCCAGTCGGTCTTTACACGTCGTGGACCTCTTCTGCGCCTTTCCTTGCGCGAGCGTAGCGGGCGGCGTCAGCCGCCCTCGGAGCGAAGTTTTGGTTTCTTCGCGATCTTTTTTGGTGTTAGAAGATAAATATTCAGCACTATCGTTTCTGTCCTGTATTTGCCGTCATACATATGGAGCTCTTGGCATTATCAAGTCGCCAGTTGCAGCTAAAATAATATATGTTCCTCTTTTACCCTTTTCACATTTGGTTATATTCTTCCTTCCGCGAGCGTAGCGGGCGGCGTTAGCCGCCCGCGCAGCGGAGCCCTTGTACAGTATACTTTGTAAGGACGGGATGCGCACTGCTGAGATCTAACGGCTAGATCAACGAGAGGACGAAGACCACCTCAACATGACGTACGAGGCATAGTACTGCGATCTTACTGTACACTGCTATTAGTAGCAGTTTTGGTCCATAGGGCGTTCCAGGCATGACGTTGCCGTCTATAATCTACAACACGGGTCTCGGCAGCCAAACCTGAGGAACTCTAAAAAACTATTTATAAACAAAGGCAGAGTCGGTAAAACTCACCGCACTCGCAGCACAGCTCGGTGGTGCACCCGGAGTCGTCGCACAAGATGGTGGCAGCGCCGGGCACCGGGATGCAGCCGTTCGGGCACGGGTAGTACGAGCAGAACGCTTCGCAGCACTGGGACACTTCACACGGGTCGTCCTCACACGGCACCTCTTTGGCGTTGTCGATGGGGGTGTAACCGTCCGGACAGCCGATGGAGTTGCAGTACAGCGTTTCCGAGGGTTCGCTGTCGTTGTCTGTCGCCGTGTGGAACGAAACAGCGTATTGTGTCGAAGCCGGGCAAGGCCGTTAGGATGACATGGATAACACGGCCGACACATGGGCAAGGGTTCCAGTCTGACCCACATGTTTACACCGCATTATTGTCGCACAATTCGGCGCGAGTCGATGCAGGAAAAAAGTTATAAACCATTTTCGCGATGAGAATTCGAGGCATTAAACGTTGTGCGAGGGGGGGGGGGGGCGAAGGTCCTGTAACGCGTCTCCGGGTCTACGTTACGGTCAGGAAGGGAGCCGGAGGAAGAAAGTGGAAGGTAACAGATGTGATGGGAAAACCGTGAACGTAAATTACGCGCAGCGGAAGCAGTGAAGCACAACATTCTGTTTTGACATGTGGACACGTTTTCGGCAAATAGATCCAAGCAGCAGCTACATGGTTGTCATACCGCGCTTCTCGGTTGACATCGTCATCATCTGTCGATGCCATTAGCCCACCGATACACGTCAATAGCCCACATATACGCCAAGTAAATCGTATCGATCTCTGGTAGTGGATTTACTCGAGTATTAACCCGATCTTTCACCCGATCTCGATTCAAGGTTGTGTGCTCACCGCAGTCGCAGCAAAGCTCGGTTGTGCACCCCGCGCTGTCGCACACGATGAGCTCAGCGTCGGTCACGGGGTTGCAGTCATCCGGGCAGTCCATCGAGTTAGAGCACGTCTGTTCGCAGTTGTCGCCTGTCACCATGCGGAACGAAGCATTGTTTAATCGAGGCGGTGGAGGAATACAGATGACCGGGTTGAAACACGAGGAAGGCTGCCAGTCTGGCCGCCATATGTGTATCGCAACATTCTGCACAATTCGGCGCAAGTCAGCGAAGAAAAAAAGTGCTGAGCCCTTGTCGAGAAAAAAGCGTGAGGCGGGCAACGCGGTCGGGCGGGGGGAGAAGGTCGTGTGCGACTACGAATCGGAGTTACGACTAGGAAGGAAGCACGCTAAGGAAAGGTGGAGGTAGTACATGGCGTGGAAATAACTACCACACTACAACCAAAAAGGGCAGCGGAAACACTAAGGCACAAACTACATGTTAATAGTTGTCGATGGAGGCGTAGCCATCAGGCCAGAAAATGGGGTTACACTGTAAAGCGTTCCTGGGGATTAGCTGGTTCGTTATCGTCGCCGGTCAACGTGCGAATGAAACATCATTTTATCGAAGTGGAGTATGGCTGTTAGACGTGCGCTGCGATAAATGTATACCGGTATACCGTTTTCTGGCTGAAGCGCTTCCCAAATGATCGGTCTCCTTAACTAAAAATCGTCGGAGTTTTATTGTTGTGTTGCAATGTTGCACAGATGCTCCGAGTATACTCGATACTCCGAGTATACTCGGAGTATCGAGTATTTTTCGTACTCCGAGTACTGAGAGTATTAGAGTACTGGTGGCCTAAATACTCGGAGTACTTGGAGTATGAGCAGTACTGAAGGCCCCAACAACTCCGAGTACTGGGAGTATGAGCAGTACGTATACTCGAGTACAAGCAGTAGTAAAAACATCTAAATTACTCGGAGTACTCCGAATATCGAGAGTATTGGACACCGAAATACTGCGAGTACACAAAGTACCTGAAGTATTGTTTTCTCCAAAATACTCTAGTTATACTCCGAGGTATTTGGAGCATCTGTGAATTTTGAAATGCTATAAACTCCAGTCACATGCTCCCAGAACCTGGGAGGAATGATGGCCGAGTCTTTCAAATGATGCAAATATGCTCCCAACGTACTTCACACTCCGAGTATACTCCGAGTATCGAGTACATTTCGTACTCCGAGTACTTAAGAGTATTAGAGAACTAGCGGCCTGAGTACTCGGAGTACTTGGAGTATGAGCAGTCCTGAAGCCCCAAATACTCGGAGTACAAGGAGTACCAGCAGTATCGGACCCCGACATACTCCGAGTACAAGCAGTATCGAGGGTGTTTATACCCGAAATACTCCGAGTACGAGTAGTATCCCGAAGTATCGAGCCCCGAAATACTCTGTGTACACGAATTACCTGACGTATTTGATCTCTAATACTCCTTACTTTACTCCCAGGTACTCGGAGCATCTGTGCAAGGTTGTTAAGCGTATACTTGTATTTTCCTCATCGGGTAGTACTTGTATTTTCCTCCAAATCAGTTTTTTGGTGACTTGCTACAGTAATAGTAAACTTCGTTTACTACTTACTTTAGTATAGAGCTCCTCAAGTGAGGAGCATCGGAAAATGTACTGCATGCAGGTGCACCTCTACCGTGCCATGCGTGGTTAAGATGGTATGGATAGCAAAACCGAACCAGAGGGAAGGGTGCAAGTCTGGTCGCCATGTTTTAGCGATAAATTGCAACATTCTAGCGCAAGTCCCCCCGGAGCCATTTTATCGCTGACAAAACTAAACGCGTACTGTAGACAGAAAGGAAGCGTTATCCTGCTATGCGACTTCCGGATCAGAGTTACCACTAGGGCTGGAGCAGAAGAAAGAAGGGTCAGGATTATAGATGGGATGGATTATAGCCACCCTTTTAAAAGGGCCAGCGGAAGCATTGGGGCACAAACCGTGTGTTGACACATGGACGCTTGTCGGACGAATTTGATCAAAATCTGACTGTATGCAGTTGCCATACAGAGTTTCTGGGCTGTTGTCAGTGTCAGTCGCTGCCCTTAGCCCACCGATACTCGCCAATACCGCACTTATACCACAATAACATCCCATCAACTTCTGGTGGTAGAAAAAATCGACTATAACCACTCGTTTGCATGGACACTTCGTACCAGATCTCGATTCGTTACAAGCTTGGTTTTGCTCACCACAGTAACAGCATCGCTCGAATGCGCACCCGGAGTCCTCGCACGGGACGTTGGCAGCGTAGGGCACGTGGATGAAGCCGTACGGGCAGTCGAAAGAGGTGCAGTACAGCGGTTCTGGGGTTTCGCAGCCGTCGCATGTTACCGTGCAGGACGAAACATGGTTGAGTCGAAGTGGGGGTAAGGTAATTACGATCACACAAATGAAACGTTCGAAACAAAAGGGGAGGGTGGCAGTCTGGCCGCCATGTTTATATTGCAACAATATTACTGCACTTTTAGACGCCAGTCGACGAGGGAAGAAACTGATCGCCCTTTTCGCGATGCAAGTGCAAGACGTGCGCCGTAGTTGGGGCGAGGGGGGGGGGTATATCCTGCTACACGACTCTGGAATCCGAGTTACGGCTAGGGACAGAGAAGGACGAAAAAGGGCAAACATAATAGACGGGATGGAAAACGTTACACCACAACGAGCTTGTGCCAGGAACGAGTAAAGCATTTCACCTTCGGGCAATACCAAAAGGAATACATACGTACATTGTTTTTTTCCAAAACAAATATATATATATATATATATCCGCACGACCGCATGAATAAGGGGAACGCATCGTGGAAGTGCTTTTGTTGTGTCCTGCGAGTTGAAACTGTGGATTGCGAGATATGGGCATCATTGTCTATTCCTTGGGGAGACACTATGTAGTTCGTAGGGATTATATTCCTATTGTCAAACCAATTTATCATTTAGTCAGCCCATATACCGGTCAATACGGCCAAGATGTTGGACACTCGACTGGTCAGACTGGCGCTATGGTATGGGGGTTGCCATGCCATCGTTTTTACTACCGAGGGCTAGTCTCGGGGGTGTCGCCATGAACCTCTATCGTACAAACAAATAAGTTTGTGTTTGTGTTTTGTTGGTGCTGAGCAAGAAGCAATATATTGCCGTTTCAACACTGCAAAACTACCAACCGAATTTGAGAGTAGTAGCACAAGTCCATATATTTGCTCGTAGGATAACAGCCCATTCGGCGGGGTGGATATGAGCAGCTGAAACGGAGGGACGTATGGGCGCCCCCCCCAACCTTAGCAGGACTCGACATGTTGACATGATCGCATCAACAAGCGGAAGACTTCCGCGAAACTTGGTGTGTGTTTCAAGCCGTGACGGTCTGTGACAAGAAATGCCTGTCAATGTACTACAACAGTGAATTGAGCAAAATTGACAGATTCCGGGGAATACGGTAGTGTTCATATTTTCCCTTCCGGCACATAACCTTTGTGTCATGGTGTTCGAGCGTTGGAAACACAACTTTGGTCGGTTTGTTGTTATGCATGGCGATAGGAAAACAGTGAGGCCTGGTTGTTTTCCTCTTTTTTGTTGTTGCGTCAGTTGAGGTCAAAGTTGCCCAAACATCCGAAAACTCATAACATTGAGCCCTAAGAACGGGAAAAAAACATAACAAAAAAACCGTGCCAAGTTTTGTGTATCAACTCTTCAAATCCATGACGTCAAACTCCGAAGCCGACTTGTCCCCCCCTGTCGCCGGAACCATCTTTGTAAGTATCAAACGTGCAGCGGGCGGAAGACTTGAAGTACAAACTATGTACTGACATGCGGACTATATTTCGGACGGATGGGTCCAACACAAGCGCCAGCTACATGGTTGCCATACAGAGCTTCTGGGTTGTCCTCGTTACCAGTCGCTGCCAATAGCCCCGCGACACGCGCCAGTAGCCCACTTACACGCGCCAACTGCCCACATATACGCCAAGTATATCGCACCAACATCTGGCGGTGGATGCATGCGAGTACAACCCGATATTTCACGCAATCTCGATTAACGTCAGGTTGTACTCACCGCAGTCGCAGCAGAGCTCGGTTGTGCAACCAGAGTCGTCGCAGGGGGTGATGCCATTGTGAGAGGGGAGGGAGGGGCACTGCTATGCGACTGTGGGTCTGAGTTACGATTACGGCGGGTAACGCACAGTACCTGTAGAGGTTCACCATGTTTTTGTTTCTGACGGTGGTCACTTGAGCAGCTCTATACCTACCCAAATGTGCTACCCCTAGATGAGCAACCCCATGGGCTACGTATAATTAAACTGAAAAATATGGCAACATCAAGAACGAAACGACCGACGAATTCGGGTTAAGGAGCCCCGTCACCCAGAAACGAAATCGTATGAAAAGTGCTGCGTCTATCGTAGCACGCGTCGGGTGACGCTTTTTAGCTTTTTGGCCGGTTTGTTTTTCTGAATGCTCGGGCTGTTTCACCCAAAATCGCCCCGACTTTCATTCTTGTGCCGCAAAAATAGCTCATGGTGGTGTACTTCGGCCATGGTATGGTGCAACCGGGTAGAACTTTTAGTTTCCTCCAACACCTGTATGTGCAGGCTACTGCAGGTATAGAGCTCCCCCATGTGACCACCCTCAGGAACAACATGGCGCACCTGCATGCAGGCTACCGTAGCATGCGCCGGGTGTAGGAGAGTGAAAGACGGAGAGAATAGATGGGATGGAAAAAAAAAACTACCCAACTGAAAATAGGGCAGCGGGAACGATGCAGTGAACAAAGGCTGTTTTAGCGTGTAGACACTTGTCGCTCGGTCTGATGCGAACAGAAGTCTTTGGGTAGCGATATCGAGCACCCTGGCTTGTTGTCTCCGCTAGTCGCAGCCGATAGCCCCCACCTATACCCCCCAAGTATTCCGCATCAACCCCTGACGGTAGAGGCGTTGGAGTACGACTCGGTGTTTACGTGCACAACTACAACAATACCCGATCCCACTTCGTTGCGAGTTTGAGCGTTCTCACTGTACAGTGGCAGCACAGCTCGGTTTTGCACCCGGATTATTCGCAAACTATGGTGGCAGCGTCGGTCACGTCGGTGGGGTAGCCGTCCGGGCACTTGATACAGGTGCAGTACAGCGGTTTAGGGTGCTTGTTTACTCTATAAATCATGCGTGATGTACCCAACAAGGCATGCCTTATTTACCCAAGAAGGCATCATACCTTATTGCAATCGCTTTGATTTTAGACTACAGGCCTAGTCCGTGGGGACTGCTCGTCGTGCTACTAATGTGCATCGAGTCCTCAATGCAGGTTTTGAGTAAAACATACGACTCCTATACTCCAGTCAAGCGAGTATCACCACCTCAGAAAGCTGTTGGAGCATCGCTGTATACCGTGGCAATTTGTCTATAAACCACTTTAAGCCCGGGCAGTTTGAGGGGTTCAAGTCCCACGCGCTGCTCTGCGTGGACACTACTACTGCTGTAGGTTGGAAAGGTATCGGTTGCAAGGTTGTTTGTTTTTGTTTTTGTTTTTGTGCTCACCGCAGTCACAGCATTTCTCAGTTGTGCACACGTAGTCGTCGCACCAGATGCCGGCGGCGTCATCCACGAGATCGCAAGTGTCCGGGCAAGAGTAGGAGGAACATAGTTTGTCTTGGGCCGACCGTCGCCGTGCGTAACGCAATTAAAAAGGCGCAGAAGTTGTTTGTTTTGTTGAAGCGGAGTAAGGCCGTCATTTGAGGATGGGATAGCCGAAGGGGGGAGGGAAAAACGAGAGGGGGAGTCATGGCACGGCGAATAATAAGGGGTGCCGCGATACTGGTAACACGTTTCGTTCAAACTACTGTAATTCCAACACAAAAAAGGTAAAATTCTGACGATATTGGGTTAAGGAGCACCTTACCGCCCTTCAGAAAATGTTTCAACCGTAACGTACAACGTATCGTGTCCCTCTTGTTGTCAAAATTAATGAATGTCTTGAAACAGTATGGCGTATTCAATGCCCCCTATCGGCCTACAAAATATCCTACTATTATATCGTATGCACATACAGTGTGTCACACCTACAGGTGCAGCAACAACCCGGGGACGAAAGAGGTAACCCCCCTGGGTCAATACCGCCCCACACGGTGGTACATACCTTTCCGCTCAGAGTGGTACATCACAGCGCACTACGAGTGCAAATGTTATTGACATAATCCAATACCAGTTGATTACATACTACTATAGATATACAGTAGTCATCGGTATCCTTGGATACCGTCGTATGTGTGTTATTCGTTTAATACCTATCTATGTAGGCTTTGGAATTGTTCATCGGGTTTCGGTATCGACCCGGGGATGCCTGAAGGCGTCACCGGGCTGTTGGAGTTGTAGATGTATGCGAGGATTTATGATCCGGGGATGGGATTTTACCATCCCCGGGTTGCACTATATTCCTTCCAAAATCCGGTTTTTGGGTGAGGCATGGAGCTACTATACGAGTACGGCTACAACCAGGTGAGGAGCCTCATAAACAGCAGGTGCGACCCCTACAAGGCAAGCCTGGGCAACTGTTATATACAGTGGGGGGTCCTAGTTCAAGAGCTACCAGTACCAGGCATCGATGTGAGGGGAACCCTGATATTAAGAGAAGTCACATGGCTTCGCATGGCCGCACTGAAGTAATAATATTGTCTATCCCGGCAAGGGCAAGAGTAGTTTAAGAAGAGTCGAGCCAAACCAATAACCGCCACATCCCTCTATCTTAAACCTTGACCTCCCCTGTACTCGATATTTCTCTGGTTGCTGTCATGAGGAGCTCTATACGTCACTCAAAGGCATTAGTTTTTTACAAAACGGGTGCGCGAAATCCGATGAATAACCCCATGCTTTACGGGTTTTGTACCGGTGCAGGGCGCATGACGAAACAAAACTTGCCAAACACAAAGAAGGGATTGCAGATAAATGTGTGATATTGCACAATTGCTCAGCTGAGAAGCGCTGCCAGTCGGGACAGTCTCGGCCCCAGCCACCCCCCCCCCCCCACTCCTCCCCTTGAGAAAAACCAGACATGCTCCGTCGCGGCAATGTAGGGGTGCAAGGGTCTATTATGGTCATACGACTACGGACATACGTGAATATCGAGTACCACCCCCTTCAGGAGGCAAGCCTCGGAATTGTGACCAAGCTGCCATCTTGTACCCGTCTACTGTCTAAACCGTATGCCGCATAAGTTATTATATAGCGGTATAAATGTAGGTCCACCTGTGAAAGCATTGAAGGAGGAAGCGTGCTATTTTCCCGTAAGGATTGTCATCCCCATATAAAGACGATGTCACCGCGCGGCATTTCAATTGTTTACACTGTTGTCCGTCGATGAGCAGAGCGGGACAGAATTTTCTGACGCGAGAGAGGTTGGGGAGTAAGGGGTATCCAGGCGGGATAGAAGCGGTCTTTGGCTCCAACATCGTCTCTGCCGAGATACCTCGCAACAAGCTCTCTGGCAGACACATTCTACGATAGAGGTGCGCCATGTTTTTTTCTGAGCTTCTCACTTAAGGAGCGCCACATGAATACCTCACCGAAAAGATGATTCTGGAGGAAACAAAAGGTGCTGCCGGATGAGACATATCCTGACCAAAGAGTATACTCTGAAACATTATTCGTCACAAAAATGAAAAGTCCAACGAATTTGGGTTAAGGAGCCCGATCGTTCAGAAAACGATTCAGCCAAAACGTGCTACCTCTACCGTAGCACGCGTCGGCAATATATACGTCAGAGAAGAACACTCGCTTTGTCGAGTGGGAAACTCCGCAGAACCCGCCGAGCGAGCAGCGAGAGAGAGAGCGAGACTCACCGCAGAGGCAGCACAAGTCTACATTACACCCGGAAGGGCCGCACGGCGTGGTGGGATCTCCTCCTCCAAAGCAGCTGGTGGGGCACGGCATGTATCCGCAGACCGGTTCGCAGCACTGCACCTCCTCGCAGGGGTCGTAATCGCACGCCACCTGCTCGGCGTTCTCGATCAGATCGTTCTCGAACGAGCAGGCGACGGAGTCGCAGTACTTCGTTTCAACGCCATCGTCATCGCCACCGCCGTCAGTTTCTGCGTGAATCGGAGCAAGATTAGAGGTGGAGAGTGAGGATTGGGTGGGGTAAAATCGGCCCATTTCGCGAAGTGAAGGCTTAGTGCGCATATCCCATCAGCCATAGTGGCAACATTAGGGACTAGCCCGTCTGTGGGTCTTAGGTATAACGAGCTCGCCCTAGGGCAACTGCCACTGTAAAGCCCGATTCAAAGCACTGGATCTGGACACCTAGAATCTTAAATCTCGATCACAACCTCAATCTAACCGTGATTGTTTTATCCTCGAAATCCACTTGTCGGAGCGTTAGTCTTGGAGTGCGTGCGTGTCTCTTTATCTTGAACGTTCACATTTTACACGGGTACGTTCGGCAGGGTACGTTCCACCGTATATCGAGGGTATTGGTTCGAACAATCCGCGACCGAACCTTACCGGAGTGTAGGGTACAGTCGGAACACCGCACTGGACACTCCGACAAGATTTCGATTTGTTTAAATACCGGTACCTGGCACTTCGGTATGTTCGGTACGCCCACCAAAAGTAACCCAGGGTACAGGTATACGCTACGGAACATACTCTTGAAAATTTAGTTTTTTTTCAATGATATCGGTCTTTTCAGGGGGGGCGGCGAGACTCCACATTGCAGATTCCAAACGTCTATCATAACACCAAAACGGGGAACGATCATCGAATGAGCTCAGACGCATGCTAAGGTAGAGGTAGCGCCACGTATTGCCTGAGCGTGGTGGTCACTTGAGGAGCTCTTTGCCCAACCCACAAAACGATTTTGCGGAGGAAAACACAAGTTGCTACCCAATGAACAGTCCCATGGTCTTGCTTAAGCATACAACCAAAAACATTGCACGAACACATGGGTGAAAGTCCATATATATATATCTTTACTACTCGTAGGATAAGAGCCAAGCCCATTCGCCGGGGTGGATCTGAGCGGCTGAAATGGAGGGACGATTTAAGCGCCCCCCCCCAACCGTAGCAGGGCTCTCGAAATGACGCATGCTACGGTATATTAGGTGCACCCGAAACCTGATATTGGGGGAAAACAACGGTGCTATATCCGATGAACAACCCCGCGGAGTTTACGTAAAAAACGAAAAACAGTGCAAGGCAAGAACGAAAAATTCAGACGACTTCGGGTTAAGGAGCCCCGTCATTGAAAAACTATTTCTGCCAAAAAAAGGTATACCTCTGTCGTAGCAAGCGTCACATGTTGACATGATCGCATCAACAACAGGAAGACGTCCGTGAAACTTTGTGTGTTTTTCAAGCCGTGACGGTCTGTGACAAGAAATGCCTGCCAAGGTACTAGAACAGGGTATTGAGAAAAATTGGAACCTTCGCGGAATACAGCAGTATCGTTCATATTTGCCCTTCCGGGAACTAACGTTTGCGCCATGGTGGTTGAGCGCTGGAAACACAAATTCGGCCGAGTTGTTGTTCTGCATGGCAGTAGGAAAACAGTGAGGCCTGGTCGTTTTCCTCTTTTTTTGCTATTGCGTCGGTTGAGGTCAAACGTTTGCCGAATGTTCTGAAAACTCATAACTTTGAGCCTTAAGAACGGGAAAAAATAAACAAAACAAGACCAGGCCTTGATTGTGTTCAGCTTGCCATGAACAATGACCGTGCCAAGCTTTGTGTCTCAACTCTTAAAACCACGGCACCACGTTTCGAAGCCGACATGTCCCCCCCTGTCGCCGGGACCATCTTTGTCAGTAACAAACGTGCAGCCGAAGACTTGAAGTACAAACTATGTACTGACATTTGGACTACATTTCGGACGGATTGGTCCAACACAAGCGCCAGCTACATGGTTGCCATATAGAGCTTCTGGGTTATCCTCGTTGCCAGCCGCTGTCAATAGCCCCCCGACACGCGCCAGTAGCCCACGTATACGCGCCAATTGTCCACATATACGCCAAGTGTATCGCACCAACCTCTGGCGGTGAATGCATCCGAGTATGTACAACCCGATATTTCACACAATCTGGATTAACGTTACAGGTTGTGCTCACCGCAGTCGCAGCAGAGCTCGGTTGTGCAACCAGAGTCGTCGCATACGATGGAGTCAGCGTCGGCGACGAGGGGGTAGCCCTCCGGGCATTGGACTGAGTTGCAGGTCAGCGCTTCATCAACTGTCGCCGTGCGGAATGACACAGTGCATTGTCGAAGTGGTGTAAGGCCGTTCGGATGATATGGATAACGCGAATGAAAACCTGGGGAAGGGCGCCAATCAGTCTAGCCGTCGCGTTTATCCCGAAATTTCAGAGCACCGTTAGGGATGCGAGGGTCTATGGTCTCACGACTACGGCCATGCATGGGTATCGGGTACACCCCCCTTCGCGAGACATGCCTCGGAAATAGGAACCAAGCTGCCATGTTGTACACGTTTACCGTCTAAAACATATGCTGTATATGTTATTACATATCAATTTATATATATATATCCATCTATGGAAGCGTTGAAGGGGGAAGCGTGCTGTTTTCCGGTATGGATTGTCATCCCTATACAGGCGATGTTGCCGCCCGGCATTTCAAGTTTTCAACACTGTTGTCAGTCGCTGTGCAGAGCGGCACAGCATTTCCGGTTCGCGAGGTGGGGGGTAAGGGGTTTCGGGATGGGATAGAAGCGGTCGCTGGCCCCGATGAACCGAGGTGCTGTTAACATCGTATCCGCCGAGATACCTCGCAAAACACCTCTGGCAATTAAACAATCAGAGCAGAGGCACTCGCTTTGTCGAGTGTGAGAGTCCGGGGAACCTACCGAGCGAGCAGCGAGAGGGCTCACCGCAGCTGCAGCACAAGTCCATCGTACAGCCGGAAGGGTCGCACGGCGTGGTGGGGTCTACTACACCAACGCAGTTGTCGGGGCACGTCATGTACCCGCAAACCGGTCCGCAGCATTGCGCCTCGTTGCAGGGGTCGTGGTCGCATGCCACCTGCTCAGCGTTCTCGATCAGATCGTTCTCCAACGAGCAGGTAACGGAGTCACAGTACTTCGTTTCAACGATGTCGTCGTCCCCACAGTCATCTGGGTCTGCGTGAATCGGAACGAGAGTACATTTCCACGAGTTGAACAGTGACGGTTGGGTGGGGTTTTATCCGGCCATCTCGCGAAGCGAAGGCTAAGCCCGTGTCAGTGCGCTGCATGAGGAAACCTGGAATCTAAAAAATCGACTATTAAATCAACCTAACCGCGATTGTTTTACCCGCGAAACCCATATATTTGTGGAATCGTTTGCCTCCGAGTGCATGCGTATCTCATTGCCTTGAAAGTTCACATTTTACACGGGTACGTTCGGCAGGGTACGTTACAACGCATACCGGGGGTATTTGTCCCGTACATTCGCTGCCGAACCTTACCAGAGTTTGAGGTACAGCCGCAATACCGCACTGGGCACTCCGGCAAGGTTCGGTAATGTTTCGTCAGCGGTATCTGGCAGTTCGGTGAGTTCGGTACGCACCCCTGACATGATCCGGGTATCGATATACTCTGTGGAACATACTCTTGCAAGTCAAGCTTCTAATTATATCGCCCCCTACAGGGGGGCGGCGAGATTCCGCATTCCAGATTCCAAAAAGATATCATAACACCAACGGGGAACGATCGTCGAATGAGCTCACCGCAGTCGCAGCACAGGTCGGTTGTGCACCCGGAGTCGTCACACGGGATAGTGGCGGCGCCGGCCACGGGGGTGCAGCAGTTCGGACACGGGTGGTACGAGCAGAACACCTCGCAGCACTGTGAGACCTCGCAGGGGTCGTCCTCGCACTCCACCTCTCTGGCGTTTTCGATGGGGGTGTAGCCGACCGGACAGCCGATGGAGTTGCAGTACGACGTTTCCGGGGGATCGCAGTCGTCGTCTGTCGCCGTGCGGAACGAACGGAACGAGCACCTGCCGCGTGGAGAAGGGGGGGGGGGGGAGTACACAGTTTTGTTGCTTTCTTTAGTCATGTCACCATTAACCACGCATCCCTTTCTGGACGGATCAACGTTCATTCTCTTGGTAGAGGCACCTCCAACATTTGGGCGCCCACTACGCTGCTTCCATGCATTGCACATATAATGTTTCTGGTACGGGAGGGAGACCCACGGTAGCAGACTCTAGTGGGAGTGGCGACAATACTGAGGGAATTCAAAGCTGTGGATCTCGCGCTCCCTTCTGGTCGTTAAGATTTGCAATTGTGTCGTCCATCGTTATGCGAGCGACGGCACGCTGGCCTCGGTTGGTAAACGTCCTACTAAAGATCACCTTCGTGCACTCACGATTTCAACTAATATTGTAACCTCGTTTTCGAGGGGGGGGGGTGCTTTAAAAACGGGCGATTCACCGCGTGCCTACCGCAGCTATCATGAATGTTCGTACGCCTCTTTAAAAACTCTTCCCTCTTCAACATTGATGGTAGAGCTACTTTCTTTTCACGGCAGGTGCTATTCATAATTTCTGCCTAGGCTAATCGGACGAGGACGTGTCGCAATCCCTTCAATGCATCGTTGTACGCACGGCATAACACGACAGTGTGGTGGAATCCGGCGCTGGTTATAATACTGTTTACCCGAGACACCACAGGCCGCACACTTCGAGTGTAACGGTACCTATATGCCTTACAAACGATGCAATGACAGCCGTGACTCTGGTCGGTCGGCGTTCTAGAAGATGCCTCGACGATCGACGGCCAGGCGTGTGTAAATCTACAATACTGTTTACCCGAGACACCGCAGGACGCACACTTCGAGTGGTAACGGTACCTATATGCCTTACAAACGATGCAATGACACCCGTGCAGTCGGTCGGCGTTCTAGAAGATGTCTCGACGATCAACGGCCAGGCGTGCGTAAATCATGCGTGTACGTTCTGACACAACGCTACGTACAGGATAGACCTACGGACAAGAAAGTAACACCATACGAAAATACCACCATATGAAAATAACGCCATAATAACGTACGCATAGAGTGTTTGGGGGTCGCTAAGAAATTTCGGATATTAAGCAAATTACACAATTTGGAGGGTATGTACGCCTTACGGTTCGTGAAAAAGCTATATATACTTGGTAAATTATACTTCGCTGGATATATCGCTCTCGACGGCGAGCACCGCGCGAGCCCAATGCAATAAATTGTCCACGCTCGAGGTTGCTGAAGGATGGGGGTGTCACGCTGTGGCTTCAAGGCTTGCTGAGAAATTGCTACAGCAGGTGCTTCTTGGCGGTGTGCGTGTGCATACCGCTGTGTATGCATGGCGCGAGCTATGATACGATATATATTATATGTGGCTACACGGGCGAAGTGCTCTAAATACCCCCCCCCTTGACGACTACGGCCATGCATGAAAACGAAGTACACCCCTATGATACGATAAACATTACATGTGGCTACACGGGCGAATATCTCTATATACCCCCCCCTGGTCCAAGCAATATCTGCCTGGTTGGTGAAAACCCAACGTGCTCCGTCCCGGCATTGTAGGCATGCGAGGGGGCAGCACTACTGCTGTGCCTTACCACTTTGTCTTCGGTGGCGCGCCGTTCTTGGATACCGGAATAGTCGCTCATGGGCTTGGCTGAATAATCACACCGGCAGTATCGACAAGGCAAGGCAAGGAAAGGAGAGAAAGAAAGAGAGGTTGATTCGCGGGAACGAATACATGTTGTGCGATATGCACACATACCATATCAGGCCATGGCCAAGCGAGCTAGCTCGAAAGCGCCCTTCCTCGTCACTGCGACCATTGTCCGGGCAATCCACACACACAATGCGCTCAACTATTTAACAGAGAACAGAACGCAGCAGGACTTGATATTTTACTTGCCTCCCGATAATGTTCAACGTATGCCGGCCGTCGTCGCCTGTTGTTGTTACTACCCCCGCGGGCTTACCTGTTGTGCTGTATCCTGGGTAGCATGCCAACGTGTGAGCCGCACCTTTGTGCCAAACAACTATACTATTGAAATAAATACTGTATATATGTATGAAGGGCGCCACATGCGTGATGAGGGGTCCATGCTGTTTCTGCCAATGTAGTTTAAGTCCGAAATATAATGAATATTCGTGTCAACGTACATATCGTGCATACACCAGCAGGATATACAGCAAAATAGGGGGCGAGTGTTACAGGAAACGTTGAGGGGGGGGGGGTGGTAGGGCGTATAACATTCAGGTGCATCAGCGGCATACGTACAGCAGAATAGCGGGCGTGTATGATAGGCAACATGTGGGGCGGGGGGAGGAGGGGTGTACTCGATATTCATGCATGGCCGTAGTCGTATGACCTTAGACCCTCGCATCCCTACAATAGCGGGACGGAGTATGTCAGGCTTTCACCGACCAGGCAGGGGGGCTGAAACGGACCAACACCCGACGGATATTGATGACACAGCCATATTTGTTTCACACTGTAAACAGCTGAGATTCGTGTGTTTACTCCCAGTAGCCGCCCTGCAAGCCCGTACTACTAGCACCTTAACGCACTACTACTGTTTACGGTTTTGGCAAGGTACGGCAATGAATGTGCACCATGATATTCAACCTCGGCCACTCAAACACACTGCCAGAAAGAAGAGGAAACCAATCGGACAACAAAAAAAGGGGAATAGAACGTGTGAAAGTATGCACAAGCCAAATGTCAATTGTGCGCAGATGGTACCCGCGGTTTAACACCCACCGTCCTACTATCTGTGCACGACTAAAACGACATGATGCACCTACTCCAGGCCTAACATAAAATATGTTCCTGTCTATGAACCTACCCCAGGCCCCAACACCACTCAATTTCCTTTTTAGACGAGAGTTTACCGTCCTATCAAAGCACGATTCAAACTCCATGGGTGACGAACCCAGGCGCCCCCCGGCCGAGCGTAATGTTTTTTGTTTTTTATAGGGGTGATTTACCATCCTGTCCGCGCAAGATTCAAACGCCATATATGATTACCTTCCCCTCGTCGGGCCCTACACCAATCTACCCCTCCTCTTCGTAGAGGGGCGCGGAACCGTCCCATCTATATACACGATTCAAATTCCATGGATGATTGACCTATCCGGTCTAGCATCAACATATGTATCCCATTTTTTCGAGGGTTGCTGACCGTCTCCCATCATAGGGCACGATCCAACATAGGTTCTACGGACGTTGGACTACGGCCATTCATACTAATGAGTACGCCCCCCCCTCCCGCTCGGTTTTTTGTAGGATGCAGCTCAACATTCATGCGACCAGCCAAACACCTCACGTTAATCTTCGCGGTTGATGCTATTTAGTAGCAATACCTGTCTGGTCGGTGATAACCCGACATGCTCCGTTCCTGCATTTTAGGGATGCTAGGGTCTATGCCCATACGACTACACGGCCATAAAAAACAAGCCGAGTACACTCCCCCGGTCCAAAAGCAATATACTCCTGTTTGGTCAGGGGTGTTAACCCGGTCTACTCACTCCTGGAGAAAAGGGAAGCGCCAGCGCTGGCGCTGAGGGTGGCCAGCACCCCCGTGGCGAAGATGAAGGATCGACCCATCTCGTGCTCGCGCCTTGTCTTGTGGAGGTAGCGCCTCTGTGCCTAGGCTCCCTGGGATTGGGTCCGAACTTGCGAAATAAAAATCAAGAGCCTGGGGAGGGAAGTACAGCACACAAGTGGAGATAGAAGGTTAGGATCAATGGTGTACCCCCCGATGGTTAAATTCGAGGGATCCGTGTCGACCCAAATGATGCATACACCACTGGTGAGTTCTACTGTTGTCATGGTTAGGCCTGTAGTCTACTGCATGTATGTATGGATGGTATATATGATTGGAACAAGAGCGCGGCACATTGTCCCATGACGTTTGTCACTACTTTGTAGAGGTGCGACGCATGGTCCCTTAAGGTAGAGGTGCACCTGCATACAGTACATTTTCTGAGGCTCCTCACTTGAGGAACCTCCACACCCTCACCGAAAACGGTGTTTAGAGGAAACCGAAAATCGCTCGTACGTACCCGATCAACAATAACATGGTCAAACAGGACCGACGGTTGTGGGCTGAGGGGCCCGATCATTCATAACTCTACCGTAGCACGGGACGCGTGCTACGGTAGAGGTAGCAATTTTTGCTGAACCGTTTTCTGAACGATCGGGCTCCTTAACCCAAATTCGTCGGACTTTTCATGTTTGTGACGAATAATGTTTCAAATGTACTTCGGTCATGAGATTTCTCATCCGGCAGCACTTTTATTTTCGTCCAAAATCCTTTTTTCGGTGAGGTATGACGCTCCTTAAGTGAGGAGCTCAGAAAAACCAAGGCGCACGTCTATCGTAGCATGCGTCACGGGTCGTCGCGCCGTGTTGTATCGGAGGGTTACCTTAAGAACTGGTCTCACGCATTTGGGGACAAACTACTTGGAATTAGTGTGTGATAAGTTGTTTTTTCAGTTCTGAATGGGTTAAGGAGCTCTGAACAGGTCGCCCCGGTAGTCTAGTGGTCAACTTCAAAGGCTACTACAAGTAGCGTTGGTACCCGAGACGAATGCCACGATAGAGGCGCACCGTGATTTTTCTGAGCTCCTCACTTGAGGAGCGCTCCATACCTCACCCGAAAACCGATTTTGCAAAAATCCAAAAGGGCTACCCGACCAACAATCCCATGAGCTAGGTATACTATGAAAAATAAGGCAACACAAGAACGAAAAAACGACGGATTTGGGTTAAGGAGCGCGATCATTCAGAAACAAAATCAGCAAAACATTCTACCTCTATCGTAGCACGCGTCCCGAGTTCGAATCCCTCTACTGTGGTGAAAACCATTACCTGGTAGTTTGTTTTGTCAAAACTAATTACTGTAGAAACCTATCAACCGCCTTTTTCGTAGCGAGAAGGTCGGCGGAATTCGACGCGAGTCTCGACGGAGGGAAAACAGCCAGTGCTGGCATCGTCTCGCGATATAAACTGCAAGGCACGCACCGTAGTCACGGTGGAGGAAAAGAGTCTACTACGTATACTCGTAGCGATTCTGCCGGATCTGAGTTACGGCTAAAGAGGGAGAGAGAAGAAGAAAGGGGCGAAGATACCAAATGGGATAAAGCAATAAATAAAAAAAACACCCCAAACACAGATTTAGTAGGGAAACAAAAGTGATACCTACGTACTCGATGAACAATCTCATCGCTTGACGATACAACGGAAAATATCGCAACACAAAAAAATGGAATTTCGACGATTTTGGGATAAACCCCTTAAGAACTGGTCCCGCATATTTTGGGGACAAACTACTTGGACTTAGTGTGATATTTACTGTTTCAGTTATAAATGGGTTAAGGGCCTGCGTCATTCCAAAACTGTTTCAGCCCAAAACAAGATGTGCTCGTACCTCTGTTGTAGCACGCATCAAAATCTGATGGAAAATGGAATATATAATGATCATTGTAAAACATGCATACCCTGTGTGTGATTGGGTATGTGCAAGGCATCATGGGTGGTAGACATGATATACCCCCCCCCCCTATACATATAGTATATATTTATAGGTTGGGTTGGCGTCGGTTGGCGACGACGCTGTAAAACACGCCTCTCACTGCGTGAGCTAGACAACCAGGGTATCGTTTTTGTTTTTGTTTTTTGGCGGTCACTAAAGCTGGCGGTCGAGTTAGATCGTTTGTGCGGGGTGGAGAACCTTTGCTCCGCACCACGCATTGTTAGCCCTCAGTGACCCCGCCGACAGAACGGGCATCCTATACGTAATGTAATATGTTTTACCTATTTATTAATTGATTTTGTTTATGTAGGAGATTCATATATACTGGTAGGGTTCGGGGTGGATGAACTTAATTAATTCAATATACTCCTGTTTGGTCAGGGGTGTTAACCCGGTCTACTCACTCCTGGAGAAAAGGGAAGCGCCAGCGCTGGCGCTGAGGGTGGCCAGCACCCCCGTGGCGAAGATGAAGGATCGACCCATCTCGTGCTCGCGCCTTGTCTTGTGGAGGTAGCGCCTCTGTGCCTAGGCTCCCTGGGATTGGGTCCGAACTTGCGAAATAAAAATCAAGCGCCTGGGGAGGGAAGTACAGCACACAAGTGGAAATAGAAGGTTAGGATCAATGGTGTACCCCCCGATGGTTAAATTCGAGGGATTCGTGTCGACCCAGATGATGCATACACCACTGGTGGGTTCTACTGTTGTCATGGTTAGGCCTGTAGTCTACTGCATGTATATATGGATGGTATATATGATTGGAACAAGAGCGCGGCACATTGTCCCATGACGCACTACTTTGTAGAGGTGCGACGCATGGTACCTTAAGTTAGAGGTGCACCTGCATACAGTACGTTTTCTAAGGCTCCTCACTTGAGGACCTCCACCCCTCACCGAAAACGGTGTTTAGAGGAACCGACAATCGCTACCCGATCAACAATAGCATGGTCAAACCTTACGATGGCAGCCATTTTAAAGCAAGAATGAAGGATCTCGACGGTTTTGGGTTGAGGGGCCCGATCATTCATAACTCTACCGTAGCACGGGTCGTCGCACCGTGTTGTATCGGAGGGTTATCACTTAAGGAGCTCCGAACTGGTCGCCCCGGTAGTCTAGTGGACTCATCCCACGGTAGGGATGCAGCAAAATTGTCTGAGCTCCTCACGTGAGGAGCTCAATATCTCACCCGAAACATGACTTCGGAAATGTTCGCTCGCTCAACCCGACCAACACTTCGAATGCGGTAGTCCAAAAACAAACATACCAGTAAAATTATAATAGTATCCGGTGGTTACTCACGTCAGGAGCTCAACCGGTCCAAAAATATTGAGCCAAAAAGTAGTACCCCTACCGTGGGATTGCTCAGTGGTCAACTTCAAAGGCTGCTACAGTAGCGTTGGTACCCGACTTCGAATCCCACTACTGTGGCGAAAAACACTACCTGGTAGTTTGTTTTGTCAAACTAATTACTGTAGGAACCTATTAACCGCCTTTTTCGTAGCGAGAAGGTCGGCGGAATTCGACGCGAGTCGACCGAGGGAAAACAGTCAGTGCTGGCATCGTCTCGCGATAAAACTGCAAGGCACGCACCGTAGTCACGGTGGAGGAAAAGAGTCTACTACGTATACTCGTAGCGATTCTGCCGGATCTGAGTTACGGCTAAAGAGGGAGAGAGAAGAAGAAAGGGGCGAAGATACCAAATGGGATAAAGCAATAAATAAAAAAAAAACCCCAAACACAGATTAAGGAGGGAAACAAAAGTGATACCTACGTACTCGATGAACAATCTCATCGCTTGACGATACAACGGAAAATATCGCAACACAAAAAAAATGGAACTCCGATGATTTTGGGATAAACCCCTTAAGAACTGGTCCGGCATATTTTGGGGACAAACTACTTGGACTTAGTGTGGTATTTACTGTTTCAGTTATAAATGGGTTAAGGGCCTGCGTCATTCCGAAACTGTTTCAGCCAAAAACAAGATGTGCTACCTCTGTTGTAGCACGCATCTAAGTCTGATGGAAAATGGAATATATAATGATCATTGTAAAACATGCATACCCTGTGTGTGATTGGGTATGTGCAAGGCATCATGGGTGGTAGACATGATATTACCCCCCCTCCCCCCCCCTATACATATAGTATATATTTGTAGGTTGGGTTGGCGTCGGTTGGCGACGACGCTGTAAAACACGCCTCTCACTGCGTGAGCTAGACAACCAGGGTATCGTTTTTGTTTTTGTTTTTTGGCGGTCACTAAAGCTGGCGGTCGAGTTAGATCGTTTGTGCGGGGTGGAGAACCTTTGCTCCGCACCACGCATTGTTAGCCCTCGGTGACCCCGCCGACAGAACGGGCCTCCTATACGTAATGTAAGATGTTTTACCTATTTATTAATTGATTTTGTTTATGTAGGAGATTCATATATACTGGTAGGGTTCGGGGTGGATGAACTTAATTAATTAATTAATGACCTGAGCTGTTGTGGATTAATTTGTTTTGAGTAAAGGGAGACTCTATTTTTATGTTATCGACGCCTAAAACAAGTTGTTGATGTACGTAATTTGGTTTGCAAAAGGTGGGGACAAGTAGTCGATAATGAATATATTAATATTTATTTTACACAAGGGGGGGAACAATACTGCTGTTTATACTCAAGGCATATGAACGCCAAAAAGTATACATGCACTCCTACACAAATTTCAAACAAATTTATCCAGTGCTTAACCTAATCGTCCCCCAGGTGTGTTTTTTTGAATAAAATTGTTGTGCATATGTATATGTTTTGTCTTTGATATATTATATAGATGTATGGTATTTCCTTTTTTCAGACGGCTGAACAAGCCAGTCGGTGCTGTACAACAAACAGTAGTGTCACAAAACGAAAAGTGTGTTGGAGTTGTTCAGATTCCATGCACCCGTTCGTAAAGCAAGTTCCCCAGGGGTACGTAATCGAACTTCAATAGTAGTAGTAATAGTATCGTTATGCGCCAGTCAACAATACCGGCAATGTAGCGGAAAACCCGCACTAGTACTCCGTACACGACGCATGCTACGATAGAGGTGCACCCGGTTTTATCCGAGCTCCTCACTTAAGGAGCGTCATACCTCACCGAAAAAATGATTTTGGAGGAAAATAAAAGTGCTGCCAGATGAGAAATCTCATGACCGAAGTATAATCTGAAACATATTTCGTCACAAGAATGAAAAGTCCGACGAATTAGAGTTAAGGAGCCCGATCGTTCAGAAAACGATCCAGCGAAAAAGTGCTACCTCTACCTTAACACGCGTCACTACTGCCACACTACTGTTGAATATCCCATCTGTGCCAAGCGATTTCACAGGCACGGACACTGACTGGGTGTGTTGGATATCGCCGGATGGAAATAACGGCTTCATAATAATGTGAACAAACACGGGACGCATGCTGCCATAGAGGTGCACCGTGTGTTTTTCTGAGCTCCTCACTTAAGGAGCGTCAGACCTCACCGAAGAAATGATTTTGGAGGAAAATAAAAGTGCTGCCGGATGCGAAATATCATGCCCGAAGTATACTCTGAAACATTATTCGCTACAAAAATGAACAGTCCGACGAATTTCGGTTAAGGAGCCCGATCGTTCAGAAAACAATTCAGCCAAAAACGTGCTACCTCTACCGTAGCACGCCTACAGGCACTTCAACGGGCAGGTGGCACTACTCAACCGGCATCATAGAGGGACCACTTCTTTTTTGTATCCAGCAGGGAAGAATAAGCGCACGGTGTCGTGGAAGACGCACTCAGGCTCGCCAAACAATGGGTCATGATGATGGCAGAGGGTCGGCGAATCAAAATTGTGTCGTCACGGTGCAGGAAAGAGTACACGCATGTGTGTGGTGTATAATGTTTGTTTGCACAACGGTATCGACCCGCTAAAAGTATCCAAAGGGAAATGGATGCTGGCGAAGGATAGGTTTCTGTTTTGATAATATGTAAAAACGATGTCCGCCAAGCTAAAGCTGTGCCTTGGTGAGCATTCCAGAGGTGAGGTGTGTTTCGTTCCACACTACGTACTGCACAGCCGAAAGTATTATTGTCCCGGAATCATCTTCAGTTTCAGGCTGGCCGTCACTTCTGGGCGCGCTCTTTCTGGCGAGAGGGTCAGTACCCGGTGACAGTAACGTAGTGCTGGTGAATGACTGCGTGCACTACGTTATTATTTGTTTCGAGGGCCGCAAGACCGTAGGCAGATAGATCTCTGTCCGCACGCTTACATCCGAAAGCATTCACGTGCGCGATCTACAGTAGCAGTAGATGTCTCTAGATCTCTAGCCGACTACTAGCTGTCTCCAGAGGAATGTGGTCCAACTTAGAGGGGGGAGACGGCAGACCGGCAAGTTTCTCGCCCCACCGGTTCGTGCGCGGACTCTAACCCCCTAAACCTTATGGATGGCAAGCGCCTCTCAGCTTGTAGGAGTACACGCTGTATCCTACGCATAGGGCTTTTCTGTCCGAAGTGTATGTACAGTAGTACAGCAGCAGTACAAAAGGCACGCCGGCTGTATGACAGGCCAAATCAAGCCCTGACCGGTGTTTTTGTGCAGTGCTTGGTCTTTAACCCAGCTGGCTTTATTGATTCACCCCTTTGAGATCCATGTGAAGTTTGTAACAACAAAAAACAACAAGAGTGCCGATCGTACTATCACCCGTCTACAGCAGCGGAGCGTGCATTCATGAATCGCTGTAGGATTACGAGTACCACTACACAGGCAGGGTGCACGCGTGCCGTACAGAGAGGTAGATGGTTACGTTGCCACGCGGACACCAGCCCCCTCTCTTGGTTGTATCGCACAGCCCCCTGGCTTGCTCGGTCACGTGACTTAGTGGTTCAATGGGAAGTGCCATTTACATATAATCACCAAGGGCGGGTCGGGAAGTTTGAATCTCGCCTATTTTATGCTTGTTAGTTTCGAGCGTGCGCGCTGGAGACACTGTTGTGAATTATTTTTGTTTGTCGTGTCGTGTGCCTCGTAGGTTAAATAAAAGTAACGTCTTGAATT
This sequence comes from Saccharina japonica, assembly GCA_008828725.1. NCBI lineage: Eukaryota > Phaeophyceae > Laminariales > Laminariaceae > Saccharina > Saccharina japonica. Next base: position 486,156 of record MEHQ01000306.1, read on the forward strand.
GCAGCAGTACCGATTCACTAAATACCGTCCCTATTTTTGCGAAAATGGATTAATTTCTACCCGCCCCCACCCCCCCACAACCCAACCTAACATGACCCCAACCAGATTAAAACGCTGGACGCATGCTACGATAGAGGTGCACCATTTGTTTTCTGAGCTCCTCACTTAAGGAGCGTCAGACCTCACCCAAAAAATAGTTTTTGGAGGAAACTAAAAGTGCTGTCGGATGTGAAATATCATGACCGAAGTATACACTGAAACATTATTCGTCACCAAAAATGAAAGTCCGACGAATCTGGGTTGAAGAAGCCCGATCGTTCAGAAAACGATTCAGCCAAAAAGTGCTACCTCTACCGTAGCACGCGTCGCTGATAAACCCTTACCGTTGTGGCGATCGTGTGCCCCGTAGGCAAACAACTATGAATGTCTTGAATTAGAAAATATATAATACACATATATTATTATATTAATACCAGGTACCTGGAATTTTTGTGTTATCTAGTATTTCCTCTTCCCCATCGCAGGTCCGTGAGGCGTTATTCTTCCACCCTCGCGAGGAACCCGTACCCCATGCACGAACTATCGAATCGCCTTCTACCGCAGCAACTCCCGGGCCGCCTCGTGTGGCTCTGGTGCTGTAAATCGTCAAATAAAAATATGTACGGAATATAGTCCAGCTTGACGAGTTTTCTAAATATGTTGTTCACGCCAACAGCGAACGGTTCCACTTAATTAACCCATTCAGATCTGAAAGTATATCCCACACTTATTCCAAGAGGTTTGTCGCCAAATACGTGGGACCAGTTCTTAAGGTGTTTGACAAGCATTACCGTTGCTGCCGGAAGTCAAGATGACATCGGAAATACTGCGAAACCCACGATACGTACGTAGCCCACCCGCCTATTGCGCAATCAAGCACAGCTACATACAGGTATCTGTGAGAGCCCTCCTTTGACTTCGTACAAAGACCCCAACAGCACTGTCGTCCGTATTACCTACATCAGCATTGGACTGACTTAAATAGTTTTGTCCGTACTGCGTCTCGATGAACACGACCACAGCACGACCACAAATACATGATGGATGAATGGATGGGTGGATGGGGGGGGTGTGCTTCACAGACCCAGTACATGGCAGCCGTCAAGAAAATCGATGTAAGAAAGACAATCGGTGATAATCAGAAGGAACCATGAAATTCGGAAGCCGATATACTGAGTGAAATTTCATAAGTCAAGTGCAACAAGTACCCTTTCTAAAACAGTAAAAGCCAAAATCCAGCCTGGGCCACCAGCTTTCCTGATTTCTCGGTAGGTGTTCGGTACGGCCGCGTAGAGAGTGTTACAGCCAGTCATGAGGGACGAGGTACCCCACAAGCGAAACTATTTAGAGATACGTACATCAGAGCTGTACGTACGGGGTAGCAGTGTCCTACTAAAAGGGGTATGACTTGCAGCTCTTGTTCGGTAAATGCCGAGGTCGGTCACTGCCTGAGCTATCAGTCAGCGCGCACTGATGATGCTGCACCCCTCAGTGGCTATGGCGTACCGTATATGCAACGAAAATGACTGTTGCACCTCCGCGGTAGCACAGCGTTATACGGCGTCATTGCCGTGATGCATACCACGGTACCTGCCGCTGTAAACACCGTAGGCCTTTCCGTCAGTGGCAATGGTGTGTACAGTCTATCCAACGCAAAATACTGTTGTACTTCCACGGGAGCACAGCGTTACACAGACTTACCATATCTAACGTATACCCCGGTTAATGTGTTGAGAGTCTCACCTAGTACGGGAAAGGCGCGGACTGGATGGATGGATGGACTGGTTGGGGAGTAACGGGGTGTGACCTAGGATTGCTCGGTTTTCCTGGATGACACCAACGCGCGTCCCATTGGCAGGCGAGTGAGAGTACCGAGCAAAAGGGGGATAGATTTTTCCGAGAAATTTCTCTGGTCAGCGCAGTGTCTACCGATTGTGGGCAGCGGTACGAGGAGGAAAGGAGCTGGGATACTTGCGCAGATCGATCCTGTGAAAACACGTATAATACGTACCCTGGTAGTATAGCGTAAGCCAGTTTTTAACTTAAATTACCACCGCTCCACCTCGAAACAAAACGAAACGTGATCCCGTACGAATCACAAGTGAGTTGTCCCGCAACATGCTACTTGCTGTTCTGAACGGAGTAACTGAAACATGGCAGCAATCAATTGCGGAGCAATGTCATCAAACACCCGAGGATATTTAAGTATGCCAGGCATGTACATACTGATTATTGCCCGCTTGTAAGGGAATGTTGTTCTTGTGAACCAAAATAATCTAAGACTACCATAGGTGGACTTTTGCCGAGGGCGGGTGCTAGTCGTCGTGCAATATGTTGGAGTCAGGGGGGTTGAGCTCCTACCAAGAAATAATGAAGGTGTTGCTGTTGTTACATTGCCGTGCGCGTCGAGTGGGTCAATTTGTCGAAAGCGTTCGGGACCGGCAGGAAATGTGTACACGTCGGTCGGTTGAATATTTGTTCTGATCTGCGCCACCCGCCCACCCCCCCCCCCCCCTCGCTTTCCTACTGTGTCGCTCCGGCAGTTTCATGCAGTAGGATGTATATTGCAATATATATTCAGTGCATATAGGCATACGCACAGGAGTTACTCGAAGATGACGATTCTCAATATTACTTCGGGGGAAATTTCGTTTCGAAAACCAAAACACATACGTACACATTCGAGTCACACACACACACATTCGATCCTCGGGGAGACAGATCAGCACTACTTTGCGCTAGCCGCGACATGCAGTCACCAAGCTGGCTCTTAGGGGAGTTAATGCGGAGAGACCTGTACAGTAGTATATACTGAATGTATAAAGTATGTATGCCTTATATACTAGGAAAACCCGTCCACTAAGAAAGCGAGAGGCAGGCCAGCAACTCTGACAGGACCGTGAGAAAGGCGGGAATTGTTCAGCTGGTGTTGTAGTAGTGCAGGACGTTGCGTACCCATTATCAAAGAAAAAATCCAGCCCGGACCGGACCACCAGTAGCGGGGGCCAATGGCACGCACCGGACCAGCCTCCTTGCTTATAATCCTCGTGTTACTATAGTATCAATAGGCGTCATGTACGCACTGAATACTTGTGTCAGCCAGGTTTGTACGTGCTTATTTTCCAGGGACTGACACTGATCGCTGCTGCTGCTGCTGGTGTGCGTACAATTGCGCTTAAATACAGCAAAAACATACTTATGGCGTCGTAATAATCAGCGGAGATGGAGTCGTCTGGCTGGTATTAGCGACTGAAAGTGCACAGCTCTACTGGCGGCGTGTCACCCCGGTTAACACATTAATGTTTTATCGCGTTCAGCCCTTAGCCCCTTGCCTATTCATCGTATGTTTACCCCATTGGGACTGCACTCCATTTTTCGAGGGGACAATTCACTTGTTGGAATTAAGGCTCAGAGTCCATGTGCTTCTGTGCAGAGTGCAGTACTACCGTAAATGATAAGTATGATATACCAGGTAAGGGTGTCAAGGGGCCCCTTTGGTCATAACAAAAATAGTACTTGAGTGTTTTGGAAAATTATGATATAGTTTCGTCTTTTTGACAGCAGCAATGCTATCTCTGGTATAATAACACCACAGCAGTCCTTACGGAACGCGGCATAGCTCCGGTTCTAATGCCCAGACCTCCGACCGACCAACATACATTTTATCTGTTGTAGCCTCTAGGCGGTGTTGGGGCTCTTGGATCTGCAAGGGAGCGTAGGCATTGCTGTGTTTGCACGAAACGAAAGTGCTCCGCAGCAAGATTTTTTATCGTTTCGGAGCTCCTGTTTGGTATCTACACTCTACTGTGGCCACGTGAAACGCTACGGACGGTCGAACTAGAGGCCCAGGTTGGTTCACCTACTAGTGCTCGGCGTCCTCGTCGAACATCTGAGTTAAAACAGTATCAGCAGCTGGAAAAAGTGCCACTTTTCATATTCGTCTTTGGGTATCAGGGGTGGCGAGTCGTTTTTGAGTAATAGGAAAGTTTCTTGGTGAACACAGCGTCTGATCGACACGCCTCCTGAGACACAAAACGTTGACCATGACCTTCGCTCTCTAAAACTTCGCATATAACCACTGTAGATAAATATCACTTTCCGTGGGGAGTCATGAAAAAAAGGTAGAAATGATACCAGAAATAGTATGGCAACTGAAAAAACTAAAACGGATTTGTTTTTTATTTGCTCTATTGAAAATATGTTTTGCCCGAAGGGGTCCCTTACGTTGTGTTTGTAGGTGTGCATGAGGGCTGTGTAGGGCTTCGCCCAGCTAAGACTAATGATACAAGTTGCATTTTACACTGCCGACTATACGGTAGTAGTGGTTCGACCGAAATGTAAACATTTACGAAAAAGGCCAAGGTGCACGTATACTCGCTTACAAAACAAGGATATTGCCCCCCGCGGACGAAGTCCAACACCCACGGCCGGTTGCTGCCTACCGGCCAAACGCAGAACACCCCCTGGCCAAGCCGAGGAAACCTACGGTCTGCGGAGATCGCCAACAGGTACGTCTGATCCCAAAATGAAATAACCAAGTCTGTGCCAGACGTTTGTGGTGTCTGGGGACCTTCTTCTGGCGTATCCACGGGTTTAATACTGATACCTAGGCATGCATGTTCTTGCGTGAACCGCAACATGTGTAACCGCTATTGGGAACGTCGCCGACTACGACGCATATAATGACACTCTGTTTCTCTCTGTTAGTGATCTGGGTCCATCAACCGAGCCGGGTGTTACAGCGATGCTGACCCCGGGCTCCTGCTGAGTACAGGAGTGTGGGTGTGGAGGTGTGAGTGACTTTCTTTCCCCGTGAGTACGCCACAATACGATCGTATTCTATAGGTCCGTGAGGAATTGCAGAGTAGCGCACCGGCCAGGAGGATCTCCCGCCGAATGTGTATAAGTGGAACACAGAGGAGGCCTGGGCGTAGCTCCGCCGTCCCCTGGGTGAAAGCCGTGGCCTGGAAAACCTCACGCCGCGTGCGGAGCGCCAACGAAGTGGTGGCTTGGACGTAGTCTCACCACCTCGCCGAGAAGATCACCTCACAAAAAGGGAGAACAAAACGAGCAAGAACGACACGCGCACTCGTACGGGAATACACGAGGACGTCAATCCCGCCACATCAAGAATCCCGTAGCCTGCAATCCTGCCGCCTCGCCTGCCACATATACGGACAGCAGACGCAGCATGCACGGATCAACAACACGGGGCAGCGGTGGCGGCATCGGGGGCGGACGTGCCCGTACCCGAAGCCTTGAATTGCCGCCAAGATCACGGCCCGCTGAGCAGCCACTTCAAAGCCTAATCAATTTCATCAGTTGGGGGATGTTTGCTGAGTTGCAAAAACGAATTTCCCCTCGATGGCCCTCATTAAATCAGCGCGCATTTTCGGTGGGGCTGGCGGATCAAGCGGTCGTTCATGCTGTGGGCACCATCGACCCCTTGAACGTCACTGCTACTAGTGGGGTTAGCGGGACCCATTTATGTGTCGCGCATCGCGTTCACCGTCGTCCTGGAAGGGGGTCAAGATCTGTTGTTGCTGAGACATCCTTCCATGGTCGCCAAACTAGGCATCAACGTCGAAAGTGTGTTGACAATTTTTCCTGCCACCATCGCCGAGGATGAAATTCGCTGCGCCGCTGCATCGTTAGCTGCAGCTCGTCGGGTTGTTACCGGCCCAGACCCTTCTGAGGCCCTGCTAACCGATAGGGCTCTGTCTCTGTTCAGCGCTCCAGACGAGGAGCTGCAAGAACGCGTTTACCTCCTGAAAAAAGGGGTGCACTAGGCTGCCCGTGCAGGAATGAGTAGTGAGGCTGTCGGAGAGCTCGCCCACGCAGTGCTAATTTATGAAGTTGGCGGGGAGTTTCCGGGCCAGACTGAGGACGGACAATTCACCAGCAGCTGTGCCTGCTATGAAGGCTCAGCTACCACCGGACGCGCGTCCAGTTCAAGATCGCGCACGGCGGGCTGCCCCTGACAAAGCGCAATTCATTAAACATTTCGTGCCGACGTTGGTAGCTGCTGGGATGGTGGTCGCAGCTCTGGGATCTCTGTACGCCAGCCTGGCCATTGCGGTCGTGATACCGTCATCGGTAAAAGTTAACACTTTAAGCGAATCGACCGGCAGCTTGGAAAACAGAATCTTCAACGGAAAAAGGAACATCTGCACAAATGGGATCCCGGTGCTTTGGAAACGGCAAAGGAAGCCGTCACCAAGGGGCCGGGGAAACACCGCACGGTCATCGACTATAGCGTGGTCAACTCACACACTGAACAACCGGATCCACACCCCGCGCCGCTGTTGAACGAACAAGGCCTCGTTCTAGCAGGCTACCTCTACTATATGTCGCTGGATATGTATTTGACGGCATTGTTTAGCATAATAACGTTTCCTGGGTTGCACATGCACTACGTATGCATATATATGCAAGGCCTCCTTTGGAGTGGTTGTAAGATGGGAGTTGATATTCTTGCACGGATACAATTTGCTTGTAGTTGGGGTTCGTCTAGTCCTTTACATCCTGCAGTTGTATGGGGGATGTGTGTGGCCACAGTGAGTTGTAATGATACGGTATATTAATCGCTAGCCTACAGCGAACCGTCCAAATGCGGGCGACGCAATAAACGAACAGCAGTAGTAAGGTTGTGCCCCCCCCGTACGCAGTAACTCAGCAGTAGCAGAGCAGCAACAAACAATACAAAGCGGCAGCCTATACTGTGGTCTACCAGGGTATGCTGGTCCATGGTCCAGTCGATAATGTCTACCTGTTTTTTCATCGGACCCGAAGAAATAACGAAAGCACTCTACCCTCGTACATATAGGGGCGGTGTACGTATTGTTTGTTACTTGTATGTACTCTGAAACGCGTAATTCGTGCGTACACATATATACGGGTACGACTTATTTACTTTCTTGAAGCAAATATTTTAGAGAGGATTTCTCGTGAGTTTCTGTAAACTATATGAAAAATACGTACCTCCTGCACAGGTGTAAATTGAAAAAAAGAGCACGCTATTCACCGGGCAAGTAACAACGCTACAGCACTACTACCACTACCTGATGGTCTGTGACTTGTACATCAACAGCGCAGCAATAAACGCATACGCGTATGATCACGGTATACAGCAGTTCCATCCCCCTAGCCACACTCGTCCGCCTCTGAGCTACCTTCGCAGAAGTTGATTGAGCACTGCTGCTTGCTGTGCTGCAGTACAGCAGCAGCAGTACGCCATGAGCTCTGCATGATAGTCTGGACGATGGTGTCTCTCTCCACGCCCACACAATGCCGGTTGTACAGCTATACACCAGGAACCCTTTTATCTTGATAGGTTGTATGCTGGTGTCTCCCTGGTGTGGTGCTGTACTAATGCCGGCCATCGAGCACCTACGTCATGGTGGTTGCCCACCAAAGCGCTCGCTGCTTCCGTCCGCTGCTGCTGCTGCTGCTGCACGTAGCTCCCACGCCCGCAGCCACATTACTTAGGCATGCGCTGTCGCAGCAGTTGATCGTGTGCTGCTGATTCACATCATCAGCTCTGTCTGATGATATGAATGGCGTTGAGTCTGCGGCAAAGCAGTTGCCGGTGAAGCGCTGCTGCTGTTCAAATGTCGGCCATGCTCTGCCGTGCGTTGTTGTCGTTGCTGAAAAAGAACTGTACGGACTAGTCGTGCTGCTGCCAGTAAAAAGTGCTAAGCTAAAAGCTATTTCGAAGCTGTTCATCGAAAGTTGGGCCGTTTGACACGAAGAAGAGCTTTCTTGCGGGTCCACTCATAACTAACGACCGACCCCGGTTTGCGTAAATGTATAGTTGTTTAAATATATATATATATATCTGCACAACATATCATGACGGCAGGTTAGGATCTACAATAAGATAATATATCGCAGATTGTGGTCTATCCGACGTGTGCACAATCTTACCGTAAAAATCGAACACAAAAGTCGCATTACATCACACCGCAGGCAGCAAGAACAAACACAAGTCTCTTCGGGCACCACCTGTGTGAAAAATGCGGAAACAACAAAACTCTCGTTTCTCGTCCTTAACAATAAGTTCCCCGACCGATCCCCTCCCCCCCGTCCCCCCCACGATAAACAAATATGTTAAATCGTGTGAGTTTGCCCTCACCCATCAATCAATCGTGCAACACGTACGCCATTTAAACTTCGTAACCCCCCCCCTATGCAAGTCTGATATATGTATAAGTTGGGTTGGAGTTGATTGGCAACGACGCTGTAAAACACGCCTCTCCATTTAAACTTCGTAACCCCCCCCCTATGCAAGTCTGATATATGTATAAGTTGGGCTGGAGTTGATTGGCAACGACGCTGTAAAACACGCCTCTCACTGCGTGAGCTAGACAACCAGGGTACCTTGTTGTTTTGTTTTGGCGGTCACCAAAGCTGGCGGTCGATTTAGATCATTTGTGCGGGGTGGAAAACCTTTGCTCCGCACAAGGGGAATGATCGTATCACGTAGTGTTTACCCTGGTATATGGTAAGGCACCCGCAAGGCAGTTACATAGTGCTTCCATTGCTGTCTCAGAAAGCGGCTAAACCATAAATTAAAGTAACTCATTAAAGCTGTCTTCCATACGCAAGTCCGCCTCAGAGGCGGTGCTTAGCAGGATGCAGCTCACCCCCAATGCGACTCGCCCAATACCTCACGGCGCGTCGCGCTTGGTGCAAGCACTGTCTGCCTGGTTGGTAAAAACCCAACGTGCCTCGTCCCGGCATTGTAGGGGTGCGAGGGTCTACGGTCATACGACTACGGCCGTGCACGACATGAGTACACCCCCCCTCCCCGCTATGCAAGTCCGCCTCAAAGTGGTTCTTAGTAGGATGCAGCTCACCCTTTCTGCGACTCGCCCAACGCCTCACGGCGCTTCGCGCTTGGTTCTAGCAATGTCTACCTGGTCGGGGAAAACCCGACATGCTCCGTCCCGGCATATTGAGGATGCGAGGGTCTATGGTCATACGACTACGGCAATGTATGAAAATGATATACACCCCCCCCCCCCTCCCAGGTGAAGACCCGACGTGTTCCGTCCCTGTATTGTAGCGGTGCGAGGGCCTATGTTTATTTCATGCGACTACGGCTATGCATGACCTGAGTACACCCCCCACTTTTGTATTTGCTTTCGACCGGTACCTGGCACGTCGGGTTACCATTTTACGGAAGGGCACCATCATGGTTCATAACACTGCCGTCTCCATCACTACTAAATAACTCAATTCATTAGGACCCCCCCCCCCCCCTCCCAAACTCTATCCCTTGTTTTTTTATCATTTTCTCTGATCTATTCTGTAATCTCTTAATACAAATGCCTAATGATTGGAACACGAAGAGAAACTCGTCGCCTGTCGGCGAAACAATCCTGGCAATACGTATTTGGTAAATACGGAGGAGCTAAATAAACAAAAAATAGCAATTTGTGTCCCCTACTGCTATTTAGACTAACTGTAGAACTACTGCATAGTTGAGGCACGTGATGAGACGCGTTGGAAACGATAAAACCCCCCCCCCCCCCCCCTCTGCGCGAGCCTCCGTCTCGAAAGGGAACGCAATGGTCCAAATGTCAACTGTAATAAGGCACTCAAAACAACGAATACCGTAAGCGTCACCCTCCCCCCACCCCCCGGCGCTTCCGCGCTTGATGCAAGCACTGCCTTCCTGGTCGGTCAAACCCGACGTGCTCAGTCGCGGCATTGTAGGCATGCAAGCGTCTACGGCCGTACGACTACGGCCATGCATGACATTAGTACCCCCCACCCCCGCCCCCCGTTTGCCCTGCCCCACCCCGCCCCGCCCCCAGCCTAGCCTGCCCCTATGATCGAAGAAGAGGAGGGGTTTGCGGGACAACTCATCATCAAACGCTCTGTCTGCTTGCAGCAACGCTCGCTTTCCACGCCCACGAAGAAACTCGACAACATCATCTTGAACGAATTTCGTTGTGAGCTTCAACCGAATCGAATATCCGAATGATTGTTTCTGGCGCCCCCTGTATATACTCTTCCCGGCGCTTTCCTGCCCTGCCCAGCCTCCACGGGGGGCGGCTGACTGCTTAATTTTACCCACAGCCCACAACGGGTGTGGTCACATGTTCATACTTAATCGGCTGGTGCCTCTCTCCTCGCATAAAATATAACCTACTAAACGGGATTCGGGGAGGAAACACGATTTTGGAGTCGAAAAGACGCAGCACAATTTAGCAAAACGTTAAACCTCCGTGAGCAATCATCCAAGACCTTTGCCAGTCACCACTGCAAGCCCCCCCTCCTCGGAGGCAACTAAGTATATTGAAAAAAAACAAAAAAAACAGAAATGCTTCTTCAGCAATCTTCCAGACACTCTCTGTGTTGTTATAGCCACCGCAACTCGCTCGCACCTTCGGAAAAAAAGCCCAGCAAGAGATAACACAAAACATCCCTCCACACACGACAACACCCTGTTCTTTTGTATAGCACACGAAAGAGTTGTTGTGGGCAGGGGCAAACGCGGGCGGGCCTTTTCTGCGTGATATGTGTACAGGACGACGAGATTTTACCCTGGGGGTCCCTTTGCGCATCGTCAAACACGGCTGCGTTGCTGTACTCGTACTTCGATAGAGCTAGCTGACCAATCGAACTCGCGCCCCCTTTTTCCAATACCATCTGTCGGGCCACGCTGGAAACTCACGGCTCCGACCTTCCCTGTGAAACGCCAATACCAACAACAAAACCATACGACAGATTCTACAGCTATCTCCCGGATAGGTGGGCCGACGCAGCGAAAACCTGCACTGGGGAAAGACACCGCATTTAAGGATGACGCCAACAAATCGGCAACAAAACCATACGATACAGCTTCTTCGGTAATTGCCAGTGACGCTTGTCACTGGGCTCTAACTTTAGGCAGCTGTGCAGACGCCGCTACAACCCGCACCGGGAAACATAACCCTTCAAAGAAAACGCCAACAAGGAACAACAAACCCCTACCGATTCTTCCGTAAGTCCAGATAGCTGGGGAGACGCCGATCCGGTTTGCACTGGGAACCACACCCCTTCAAAGACAACGCCAACAACCCACAAGGAACCAAGGATCTATACCAACCACGAATGAAAACGCCTTGATATCATACACAACCCCAAACCAAAAACGTGACTAAACGTTCTACTACAGTAGTTTGAATAAATTACACAGGCACAAGGTAAAACAGGCCGTATACCGTTTTTCAGCGCGGTTGTTTTGATCGATCCGCCTCGAAGCTCTCAAGTAACAAAAATACCTACCAACCCTCCCTCGCTCCCATCTCGAGGATGTGGTATTGCTCGACGCAATCACCAGTGAGCTCCTTCAGCAGTCTTCCAGGACGCTGGGCAGCTCATCCGACTGGCCTTCGTCCGCATTCCAAAAATGAGCGGACTCTGTTTCTAGGGAATCAGCGAGGCACATCGACTGCACCACCGCCTTGTGGACCAATACGCACAGGCCGGGGTTTTGGAGCTGGGGTTTTTCGTTTCGAATTGATCACGATCGGGTGCGATGAAAAACGTGGGGGGGGCGGTGGCGGGGGTAGTTGAGGCGTCTGTTTTCAGCGGACGATCTGACACATTGGTGCATTCTTCTGGCTGCAGCGAGAACTATGAATAGTTATTGGCAAGAATGAGGATGAGCGCACTTCCACCAAGTTTTCGATTATAACGAGACCAACAAAGAACGACGCCAACGACAACTACCAGGGTCAGCACTAACGACAATGGCTATAGCGACGACATAACCAACACAAACAACAACATCAACTGTCACACGCACAACAATAGCAGCATCACCAGCAACGAGCTCAGCGCAACCACAACAACCACCACCACCACCACCACCACCACCACCAATACCACCACCATCGCCACCACCATCACCACCACCACCACAACAACCACCACCACAGCCGCCGCCATGACGACAGCTGTTGCTACGGTGGAGCTTGCTCAAGAACAGAAGGGGAATTAAGATATAACACCATTTGTGTCTACCAGAGCCTAGCGAATTGCTTTTGGTGGTGCAGAAAATGGCCGATGGGATCATTATTTCATGCCTTCGGCGTCCCCACCGGATACATATTTGGTCGTGTTTAGATTGCGGACGATCGTCGGAAAACCACTTAGTTCAATATACGTTTTGCTTTGACTGTTGTCGTGCTACGGTATGCCCCCCCGCCAAGAAGAAAGGCCTACTACTCGTAACCTGAGCAAAGCCTTAGAAGGCTACTTACTTATTGTGACACCATCCTTGAACAACCTCGAGCAATATAGGCTAATATATAGGATATAGTGTAGCGCTCGCCGCTGAGCACGATTTTTTCAATAAAAAAAACGAGAGCCCTCATGTTCTTATTCAAGGTTATTTTCATATTTTTGTGGGCCTATAATGGTATATGCCTCTTCAATGCTTGGTGAGAAACCAACAGGTACGCACCTGCATCGAGGCCATTCCCGCCCTGTCGAGGGTGTGTAGGTGGCACGTCTCCCTTGCCACTGCGCGAAACGCTTGGGGCGTTCGGAGGAAGAAGTCCACCTCGCCAAAGGTTTCCCCGGCGCAAACCTTAAAGAGGCGTTCCGGTCGTCCATCTCCCATTATCTGGGCCGCATCGACGCCAAACAGGAGATGGAAAAAAAGGAAGAGAGACAAGCAGAAAGAGAGAAGAGAGACAGAAAGAGAGAAACAGGCAGAAAGCGACAGGCAGACAGAAAGAGAGGGGCAGGCAGAAATATAGATGCAGCCAGACGAAGAGAGAGAGAGACAGACAGACAGACAGACAGACAGACAGACATACAGACAGACAGACAGACAGACAGACAGACAGACAGACAGACAGACAGACAGACAGACAGACAGACAGACAGACAGACAGACAGACAGACAGACAGACAGACAGACAGACAGACAGACAGACAGACAGACAGAAATAGAGCGAGAGGGGGGGGTAGACAGAGAGAAATAAAAGAAAAGCAAAAGAGAAATGGGAGGTGACCCTGCTTCATTTCTCTTGGTATTGGTTTTCAGTCCGCTAAAAGCGAATGAGATCGTACAGGGCTCGGGTAAGTTCTGGAGAGAACCCGAAGAAAAATGTATGAACCAAGAGGGGGGCAGGTGCTGCAAAAGAGATACAGCACAAGGTCAAGCGCGAGTGCGGAACAGAGCACAGAGCGAGAGCGCGGGCTGGCGCCCAAATAAATAGTAAGCTCTACGCTGTCCTGCGTTGGCGTAGGGCGTAAACCTCACGCCCCCCCCCTAAGTATTGTCGATATACCCGCCTCTCTCAAAGGAAGTCAGACCTCACTTCTCGGCGAGGGTCTGAAATACTTGAGATATTTCGGACGCCTGTCTGTGTGTGTGCAGGGTGCGATCTTTGGGGAAGGAGACGCCAGGGACTTCGGCCTAGTCATGAGGGCCTTGTAAAATATTTGTGTTATAACAACATTGTAATGCAGTATGCAACATGAGGAGAGTAGACAATGCAGTGCCATAGCATACCTGCAGCTCCACGCTCCCCGAGGCTATGAAGTGCAGCTTCTCCGAAGACGAGTGGGAGGACGCCGCCCCGCTGCCCACGGCGAGCACGTCGCCTGCAGCAACATCTTCTTCGTGGAAGAACAGACTAGCTTGTCCGAGCATGCCGCGGACGCTCTGAGGCACCTATGATTCCATGGTGATTTACCGTGGTGGTTATTTGATGGTTATTTTGGTGGTTATCGTTGTGGACTATAGTGGTTATTTTGGTGGTTATTATGGTGGGTATCATAGTTAGTGTTGTAGTGGTTATCATGGTAGATTTCATGGTTATTATTATGTTGTTTAATATGGTAGTTGTCATGGTGGTTATCGCGGTTATCATGGTGTATGGGTGATTAATTATTGGCATTTTCGTTGCCAGTATCCCTGCAAGTACCGGAATATTTATCATTACATACCATTGTCATTATCTTTATCACTGTCGCCGAAAATTGCCAATTTCCTCGTCGTTATCACTGTCATCATCATTATCATCATAATTATATCCGTTCTCGATTATTTAATCATGTTGCCGTTGAACCAATCTCCGCGCGCATTGGATGGAGTTGCATCGGCGGCGTGTGCATCTCCATGTGCATGTTATAGCCTTTAGTTCCATAGCAAGTTCAATACCTCGGAAACACAGTATAAGGAATGTGTACTGATACATATCAAGACCCGACGGTACTTACACCTATTTCCGCCCATGAACAAAAAGTGGTATTGATTTCCGCTTCTTATCTTGGACACCACCAGGTACCGTTCGTTGCTTCCATCTGAACGTTCAGCTTCCTTCTAAACTTTAATTTCCCCTTTTTTTCACTGCGACACGTCTTCGGCCCCCAGCCTAGACGCGTGCTACGATAAAAGTCCCAGTGACACTTTTTAACTGAAACGTTTTCTGAACGATGAGGCGTGCTCCTTCACCCAAACTCGGCGGACTTTCAGTCTACTGTAGTGTAGTAACAAGTTTAAGAATAGACTCAGGTCATGGAACGTTGTTCATCGTCGGGTAGCGCTTTCAATTTACTCCAAAAACCATTTTGGGGGGTGAGGTACGGAGCTTCCTGAAGTGAGGAGCTCAGAAACAACATGAGGCACCTCTGTCGTAGCATGCGCCCTCACCTGGTATCGATCGACCTCGAGGTAGTCTTCCAGGATGGATTGCAAGGAGCCCACGTCTCCCACGATGACGGGGTCACCTCCCGCTGTTTAAGCATTTCCCGTGACACAGAATATTGTTTTTTAGCGACGAGGGGAATAAACAAAGAAGGCACATGGGGGGACGGGGACGGGGGGGGGGTACTCATTCATTGCTTGCCTTAGTCATGTGATTAACCCCGCACCCCTTTCGAGACAGAGCACCATTCTTACTCGTAAATTGGGACACCTCCCAACAGTTGGGCGCTCACTACGTCGTGTCCATATATTAATTAGAACCGTTTTGCTAGTCTTATCCCCTTCCGGTTTCGCCTCCTGTGGCCACCAGCTCTCCCCGGGAGGAGGGTTCTCTATCAGGGGGGGGGTGCTTGCAGCAGCATAAGGTGCTTGGAGGCTCAGGCGGGCATTCACAATGCTTAGGGTGTAGGCAACGCAGAGCCCGGCGCACCGTATAGCAGACAGGCTCAGCCAAAGCCGGGAAAACTTCTAGCATAACGATGTACGCACACGCACGCATGCATCAGGTATTCACTCCAGCATAGGTACAAACACCAGCAAAGAGAACAACAAACATGAAACCAAGCGTCAACACAATAGCCACAAGCATAGGCGTACGCTCACGCACAAGGACACCCACACGCCTAAGCTCCCCCAAGCACACGCAACGAGAAACCGCGACGGAACAACAGGGAAACTACCTTGAAAACAAAAAACAAGCCAACCAAACACACAAACCGACATAAACAAATAAAACACAAACAAAACAAAACAACCAACTAACAAACAAGCAAACGAGCAAACAACCTACGCGCCCCCGCACCTACTTACCCACCCACCGACCCACTTACCCACCCTTCTGTCCTCCCGCCGCGTTCTTTCTCCCCTCCCTCCCCGCCACCCACCTGCTTCCGCGATGCGAAAGTCCGTCGGGCGTTTTCTCCGCAGCGACCCAGCCCGCGCGTAGTACGCCTCCCGGGCTCGCAGGAAAACCGCCGCCTCCGCCTCCGCCTCTGGAACGACGGGATACATTTCGTCATCGCTTGCTCCCAGTACGTCTTGCTCATCTCCGTCCGCCTCCTCTGCCTGCAGCCACTCGCCGGCCCCCATCTCCCCGCTCGAAACGCCTTCGATGGGGTTTTCCATTGTCTGCTGTTTCGTTGGCAGGTAGGGGGGGAGCGGGGGCGTGGTGACCTCGATCCCCGGGGTTATCTCTCCTTGTTGGTGGCGCATGAGGGCCTCGTTTCTCTGCTCGCTGAGTGCATTATTTTCGGACCACTCCAGGGCGCCGCGGGGCGGCGGGGGGGGGGGGGGGGGGGGGGGGGGGGGGGGGGGGGGGGGGGGGGGGGGGGGGGGGGGGGGGGGGCGTGTACTCATTTAGTTTTTGCCTTA
The DNA here is from genome assembly GCA_008828725.1 of Saccharina japonica. Taxonomy (NCBI): domain Eukaryota; class Phaeophyceae; order Laminariales; family Laminariaceae; genus Saccharina; species Saccharina japonica. Next base: position 502,282 of record MEHQ01000306.1, read on the forward strand.
GCCATTTGACCATTGACCACAGAGGAGAGGGTTGGATTATGTTTCGTGTCCGCGGGGCTGTTTGATGTTCGGAACGGAATGAAAACAAGAAAACACACAAAAACACACACGCTCGCACACACACAACAGCAAAACGCAAACACAAGGCTACGCAAGGCTACGCAAGGCTACGCAAGGCTACGCAAGGCTACGCAAGGCTACGCAAGGCTACGCAAGGCTACGCAAGGCTACGCAAGGCTACGCAAGGCTACGCAAGGCTTCGCAAGGCTACGCAAGGGTGCACAAGTCTACGCAAGGCTACGCAAGACGCAAGGCCAAACAAGGTTAGGCAAGGCTACGCAAGCGCAACACGAATCACAATACCAACGTCCACCGCAGGCTGCACCTGTTGAACATGGGGTCGTCATCGGTGATGACTCCGTGCGACCTCAGTAGCGCCTGGACTTTGGGAGACAGGCCGGAAAAAACCACGTCCACTCCGCTAGTCCGCAACACGATCTTGAGCATCAGGAAGCAAGACCTGGCCGCAGTGGCGTCGACCCCCACCTGCTCACTCAAGCGTCAACCACAATGTTGCACCCGCCCCCCGGACACAGATACGGGTTGGTAAATGTTTCTCGACAGCAATAAGGCTTCGCTATGAATCAGTCCTGTTGTGATATGACTGGACTAGACTGTACTTCATGGGTAGTTACTTGATGAGTGTCGCGGAGAAAACCGCCTGACTCAGGGTATTTTTGTGTTTCTTCTAAAGAGCAAAAAACATCTAGGTCATTGGTTTGGCGTTCAAGTAGCGTAATAGGCATACCTGGGCGAAACAATAAGTTAAACAAAAGCATGGAAGCACAACAGCCTCAAAAACAAACAAAGCTTTTCTAGGGGGGGGGGAAACAGCACAAGGTACCATATGTATGCCTTTACACTATACTGGCCCCTCAAAACGGTCAACCAGATACCACCCCCCCCTCCGCGGATACTGCAAGTAGCGCTGGGGAATAAAAACAGGGAAGATTAAACGCCACCTAGATATTCGCCCAGAGCGGTACCAGGTATGCCAAAAGCACCGGCACACTTACAACTTTCGAGAAGTCCAGCAGAACGCGGCGGGTTCGACGTTCCGAGGGAGGTAGCTGAGAGATCACCGACCCGGATCTGAGGGACCCGCCCTGGCCGCCGCTGCCGCCACCGCCGGAGTTGTAGCCGCCTTCATCCCCTTCCCCCCCAGCATTAGCCCAGAGCTGGAAAAAAAGGCACAGCAGTGGAAATAAAATAGAGGTCAGGCATGCGAGGGAGGAAGTGGAGGGAAAACGAAAAGGAGGGGGGGGGGAGAGAGAAGTTACGCCCACAGAGAGGTACCAGCAACAGCAACAACATCACCGCTAACCGGCAACATGTATGCCACCACCACTAGCAGCAGCAGCAACAACATCAACGACAACAACAACAACCGAAACATACGCCTCACACACTATCGTGCAACAACAAGCATAGAAAAACAAACGCAGCAGAAGAGGATCACGGAACGAAGGGCGGGATGGGAGGGTGCGCCAAGGCGGGTAGCGGGGGGCGGGACTGAAAACCAGGAATGAACACGTAAACCGTAAGCTTTTTAACGCACGGTACAGCCGGACCAAACAAACAGCCTCTTTACTGCCAGAAAAAAACAAAAACAACAACAACAGGGGTGTCCCCTCTCCTTCCTCCCTCTCCACCCCCCCCCCCCGCCCCTGTTTCTTTATAACATTTAAATGTGTTTTAAGTTGCTCCGTCTCTGAAAGCGGATGCGTGAGCAATGGTCAAATGCTAAAGAAAGCAACAAAATGAGTAACCCCCCCCACCGCCCCTGGTTGGTGAAAACCCAACGTACTCCGTCCCGGCATTGTAGCGATGCGAGGGTTATGCGTCATACGACTACGCGTGGCACGAAATGAGTACCCCCCCCCCCCTCCACGGCAATGCATGAATATAAAGTACACGCCCCCTCCCCTCCACTCTCACCGACATGTACGCCTGTACAGGTCCCTCCCCGGCCGTCCCAGGCCTCGGGTCTCCCCCAACGCTCAGCCCGCGCGGGTACTGTTGGCGGTGGACACGGCCTCCATCACTGTTTCTCGCCGCCTCATCGCCCCCCGCTCCCTCCTCCATCGCTCCGTAACCATCGCCACAAAAACGTGACGCGGTGGCGGCGGAAGTCCTGTATCCCTTCACGAGCGGGTCCCTCTCTTCCTCCCACGCCCTCTTGTTTGCGCTGGAGGTTCGGCCTGCACTCGCCCCCGCTCCCGCGCCCGCCGCTGCTGCCGCCGTCGCCGCCGTGATGCTGCTGATGCTGCTGCTGCTGTTGCTGTTGCTCTTACAGATGCCGCAGCCGCCACCACCAGCACTACCACCACCGCCACCACCGCCGCCACCGCCGCCGCCACCGTTGGAGCTCATAGAGCTCAGAGAGCCCCCAGAATTCCCCGATATCGTGTATTTCCACAGCGAGGGGGCGTTGTTGAAGCGGGGCTGCTCCGGTGCAACTTCCACGTTCCGGTTTCGGGATGTGCGCTTCCCCTGTGGCTGTTGCTCCTGCTGTTGTTGCAGTCGATTGCCTTTGCCCGTTTCGTTACCCATGTCGTTGTAGTTGTTGCTTCCGTTGTAGTTGAATTCATCGACAGTGGAGACGGTGGTGGTGGTGGTGGTGGAGGTAGCGGCGGCGGAGACGTCGGGCTGGTCAGAGCTCCAGACGATGCGCTGCTTTACGTCGGCCAGGAGTTTCACCGCTGACCCGAAGAAATGTATCCCTGTGTCCTCAAAAAACGTTTTGTTTTTTTGCAGCGTAAGATTTTTCGTTTCGTGTTGTGTGTTTTTTGTTGTCGCGTTTCGTGTGTTGGGTTTGTTCGCGACAGCACACGTACAAAGCGGCGACCAAACAAAACAAAAACGAGGACGGCGGGGACGGGCACGGGGGCATGGGTGGGTACGACGGCGGTGGCGGTTGGGCAGGTTTTTTTTCCCGGGGGGGGGGGGGGGTATTCCATGTCATGCATGACTATGGGGGGGGGGGTACTCATTGTCACGCACGGCTGTAGTAGTATGATCATAGACCTTCGCACCCCTATATACAACGCCTGGAAGGAGCCCGACGGGTTTTTCCCGACAAGGCAGAGTAGGAGGGGGGCCGTACGCATTTGTTGCTTGCCTTAGTCATTCGAACATCGACTACGCATCCCTTTCGAAACGCAGCACGATTGCTACTCCTGATAGAGACACATCCAGCATTTGGGAGCTCAAGACGTGTGTTCCATATACAGTAGTACTAACGGAGGGGGTGGCGGGGGTGGTGGGGTACAAAAGCGTGTCTCGCGGCGAGCGCACGGATAGGAATGGCAATGCGTGCGATTGGAGACGAGTCTGAGCGGTGTGGTACTGAACGGGCAACCATTTCCACGACGATTGTGGATTGGTCTGCACCGAACACAATAATACTACACAGTAGTGGGGGCACCAGGTCAGGAACAAACACCAACCAAAGCACGATCACGATGAAGACCGTGGTGGATGAATAATCGTAATCCCCGTTCTTGTAACCATCGTCTCCGTAGTCTCCGTCGCTCGTTGCGCAATCATTGCATTTCCTTCCCACGGAATGAGTCAGCCCTTGAGCGAGCAAAACAGGCCGACCCTCAGACCAGGCACGAACAAAACAATGCAACCTCAGCAAAATAATAGCGCTATACTACACCACACCACACCACTAACACAAAACAAATACCGCACAGATTACACCAAAATATCGACCCAAAACCGACCGTACACGAAATGTAGATTACACCACATCACAGCACTACGAAACAACAACAAACACGAAACAGAACCCGCAACCAAACCCACGACACCCCACACACACACCCGTCAAACCTATCCTACACCTCGCTCAGATCATTGGTTCTCACTTTATGATCTGGGGGATCTGTATGACTTAGATGATCTGAACGATCCGTATGATCTAGGTGATCTGTAAGATCTGTATGATTTGTATGATATGTATGATCTGTATGATCTGTATGATTTTTATGATCTAGTTCAGGTTGGCGGGTGGGACCCGTACAATCCACATGATCTATAGCGCATGCTTGTTGAGTTGGGTCTGTACGATGCAGGTCCTGCACAAACCTCCCACAACGGTAGATGAGGAACTGTTGCGGGGAACCTTAGTAAAAAAGGACCTACGGTACACAACAAAAAGTTGTCATATTGTACTCGTTTTTACGAATGATATTTGGTGCTATTTATTATGGTCCCCCCGTAGTAGTAGATGATCTAGATCATGATCTGTCTAGATCATGATCTGTGGGACGCGCGAAAATATCTCACAACATCACACCGAGACAGAGACCACAAATCAAAATGTGTTAAAATGCACCGCACACATAGCATCACGCCGCACATCACTCAAAGCATAATAAGCATCCAACCAACAAGGCTGGCGTCGATGACCAGAAGCAACCAAGATACCAACATAAACAAAATAAGTAAAAAATAAAGGATAAGCTTTACCAGAGTACAAGGGTGAGCCTCACCTGCAGCTCGAGCACGAGGGTCTGCTCTCGGTGCGCCTGCAGGATAACTCTCTCCTCGAAAGTCCGCATCGCCGTGCTTGCGTTCAGGCGCGCCGTCAGAACAGTGGGGACCTGGCCAACGAAAGAAAAATAACAGGACCAACCGAACCATCAATAAGAGGGAACCAAAACAGCGTAAAAACCACAACTAGAACGGGTAGAACCCCATACCCCCTGTGACCCCCATACC
>MEHQ01004305.1:0-18071 GCA_008828725.1 Saccharina japonica
ACAGTACCGTCCCGTCCCGTCTCGATTATCGAGTACCGTGATAAGCCTTGCTTTTTTTGCTGTTGGTGTTCAGCTTGCTGAGCGTGCCGGCTCCAGAGCACCAATACAGCACACCAGTAGCTTCGACCGAAGCAGACATCGACAGTCGGCAGTCAGTACGAATATAAATACAGGTGTTCAGTAATATGGTCAGGGATTTTACTAAAAGCGGGGATTGTTACTTCCTACCCCTAGTTTCTACCGTCAAGGCACGTCCGTCAAGGGATTTGCCTTGACGGCATCCGTCAAGGTATAAAAGTGCCGTCTCCTGACATTTTTGGTTCGGAATAGCATTTGTTGGTGTCCATACGTTTGTTGTTTGTACTTACACGTTTGTACACCCTTGGGGAGTGGTCGTAGCACAGGAACACCAGTATACGCTGCCGGGCATGGTTGAGATACCTGCCCGACTTTTCGGGATTAATGAAGAGAGTTCATATTCAGAAAGTGCCGCCTTTTGAGTGCGGCATAAAATTTTTTGTCAGAATATGGAGGTGAAATGAGAGAGCGAACAGGTTAGCCTGTGAACAATCCTCGACCAACTCCGCGCTGCCACTGCTGGGTATAGGTGTACCGCAGGGGAACTGGTTGTGCCGATGGACCCGCCGCGCGTACCTAGATTCGTCTTCGTGGACGCTAATATCATATTCTACGTACAATATGAGCTACAACAACATCCCGGCTAAGGACTACATTGATTGGTGTTTCGCGCGAAACGTTTGCCTTTAGACTTTAGATACGTTCTACCTCTCCTACAGCAGTATACGAGTACTGCTGTACTGCTGTGGGCAGTTTTATCGCGGAGGCAGTACAGTAGTAAAGCGAATCGGATGTTGTCTATATTCCTGAATATGAAATAGAGTGGAACCCGTGCAGAGAGACTGCAGACAAGTGGAACACATTCCCTTCCCTGCCCTGCCCTGCCCTGCCCTGCCCTACCCCGCACCGCATTCGACTTACTATTATCGATTTCTGCTGTATGAGTTGTGGATATAATAGGTGCGCGAGTACATTAAGGGGCCCCTTCATTCACTATGAAACACGAGTACTTGAGAGTTGAAACATATATATATATATTTCGTTTTTTTTACAGCAGCAATACTATTTCTGGTACAATAACACCTTATCAGTACTCTTTACGGAAAACGGCATAGCTCCAGTTCCAATGCTCAGAGTTTTCCCAATGAGTAGGTGCAATAAGCCTAGATCATGGTCAACATTTGTGTCTCAAGAGGCATATCGATCAGACGCCTTGTTCGTCACGAAAGGTGCCTCTAAAGAGGCACAGTTCGTGCACGAAATCACGAAATGTGCCTCTCTAGAGGCACGTTTTGTGACGAACAAGGCGTCTGATCGATATGCCCCTCGAAACACAAATGTTGACCATGATCTAGGCTCTTCGAAACTACTCATTAGGAAAAACGCTGAGCATTGGAACTGGAGCTACAGTATGCCGTTTTCCGTAAGGAGTACTGATATGGTGTTATTATACCAGAAATAGTATTGCTGCTGTAAAAAAAACGAAAAATACATATTTTTCAACTGTCAAGTACTCGTGTTTCATCATGAACGAAGTGGCCCCTTAAATGGAAAGACAAATCATTAAACAAACAAACCAACGCATAACATACTGCTGTATACTATATGGTATATGCAGCAGCAAAAAGTTCTCTTCCGCGCGGGGGATGAACAATTTTTCAGTCGACCGCTGTAACATGTTGTTTCGCGAGAAGATCACCCAAGGGACTTGCGGTTTTCACATCCTCGCCTGAGAAGGTGCGTGTTTGGGAGAAACAATGACGTCAGACGTCGTAGATGTCTTTTGGAGAGACGTGTGCAGGTGGCTTACAACAATACTATGAATGGTATTATAGTAAAGGGGCCACACTGCCGCCGTCTGTTCGTCTATGGGAGCGGCCAGTGCAAAAAAAAGGTTTGCTGAAGCTCGGTATCTGATTCATGTGTTCACCAGAGAGGTATGGATGTGGATGAGGACACAATGCGCATTTGACGATCCTTCCGTTTCGCCCTGCAACTGGGTGGGTAGGTCAAGGGAATGCGACACTGGTCGCCGTGTCTCCTGGTGCATTAAACGAATCCTCTCCGTTATAATCACCCAGCACGGGCGGAGGTGGCCCTCCAAAACTACAGTACGCGGCAGAAGCTAGCAAGTTTAATTTTGTCGGAGGCTCGTGGCTTAATATTATGTCAACGTAGAGCATACTATGCTATTATATGCGTTTGCATAGGGCTTAGAGTGGGGCGTTCCTGTCCGACCGAAATCATTTCTTAGCCGCAAATGGTTACATTGTAAACAAACTATCTGCGAGAAATTATTAGCTCCAGAAAGTTTGACGCGTACGTACGTGTGTGCGTGTCGCGCACTATGAAGCATAGGTCAATTATCTTGCTAGACACCGCCGTTGCCCCCTCCCACCCACCTGCACACTGCTCGAAGGTGCAGCAGACCTCGCGTCCTATACTACATATTCCATCCTGTTAGATACCTGGTAAATAATATAACTACATACCATATACACCACAACATGCATTATGCCGGAGTCTTTCCAAGGCAGGGATCACAATTGTTGGAGATAAAAGCTTTGGACCAGAACCATTTCTAGCCGGTTGAGTTTCGCAAGTGGCCTACCTCCCGTCTTTACGCATGTTTTCAACGAGGTATATATATACTTGATGTAGGTTTAGTAACAGGGACGCTAAATGATACGAGGGCTAAGGTGTGGCGGCACAAACTAACTTCTCCGAAGTCAGTCGTGTTTTGGTTAACACAGTGCGTTCCTCAAGCGAGATTCTCAGAAGAAACAGGCACCATGTTTGTCTACCATGGCATTGATTGGTCTACTTACAGATAGGGTGATTATTCGGTACGCAGATTGTACCATCCCTGACAACACCACGGTCTTCGCAACATCGTGTTGAAAATGACGCGGGTATTTCTTCTGAAATAAAAATGACATAAACAAATAAATGTGTTACTATCTCCTCGGTGTTTCGTCACGAGCTTGGACAAATGTTTTGAACAGTTTGTTATGGGGATGTTTTAGAGATATTAATAGTATACACGAAGTGACGTCTGGGAATAAGCACTCATTTTGAATTTTGTGTTTCCAGAAGTGCCGCGATCAATATCCAGTTCCAAAAATTGCACTACTCGTACATGTCATGCCCCCAGGATGTTTGGCGAGGACATTTGACAGTTTTGAGCCCATCCGGTTTTGAGTACATAGCCCAGTCCTCTATCCGCTGCACCTCACTGGCGTACGAGACAGTCATTGTTTTGAAACCGAAAGAATACGAGAAACAAAACAACTACCGTACAAACAGCGCCATCCCTTTTTACGTCGTACTTGAAACATATCTTGGGATTTGGCACGACTAATGTTTGGAAGTGGTAAACGATTGAAGGGCGTGTGAAACCAAACACCATGATGGCCTACTTTCGCACAGAGGGTATAGTACAGTAGTAGCCCACCAACACCACCACACTCTACAGCTGGAGATGCCGCGTGTGATGTGTGGAACCTGCGTCCATTACAGGAGGTAGCACTGCTCCTCCATCATACATTATGTATGGCCTTGTACGGTGCGAACTCCTGCTCTCTTCGGATACATTGCAATTTGTTGGAATGGCGGCGTATGTTTGGACTATATGTATCACCGATATAAGATAATGATATCCGACACCTGGCACTTTCTACCCGCAAATGATTTTCGGGGACAAGACGAAGGTCTGATGGAGCACTTACTGGCGGTCACGGAAGGGTGTTGAACGAACAGTATGCCTGTGTGTGCAATCTGCTACAGGCAGGAATGGGTATTCACGGTACTTCTACAATAGATATATATATATGTATTCAGGGGGGGGTGAGTTCCTGTTTACAGGCTAATAGAGTATCGTGTTTCGCACCACTGCATATAACTGGTGTATGCACATTCATACTTGTTTTCGCAACTTCAACAACTACTACATGTCATACAACAGTTATATAGCGTCTACTACCACTATACTTCCTTCCACTCTATATACTGCTCCCGCTACGAAAAACACTACAACGTACTACGTCCTCCTCCCGCTTTTTCTGTTTATGCCCCTACTACTGTATGTCCCTCATCCTCCTCCTCGTCCTCCTCCAAGTCCTCTTCTTGCAACTACCTGCACTGCTCTTACGACTCATGCCACCAGCACTACTATAATTATACCCTACTTATCCTCCAACCCTAGTTAACATGCTATTTGTACTGACCCTTTCAATCGTCAAAAGTGCAACATAGTCGCGTGCTGTTCGTAAATAGAATATCTTGGTGCATACTGATGAAAGCTTACCCCCGGGGTGTCGTCGATGCCGTATGTTCCGTCTACGCGAATCCCTTCAGGAGGAAGGAGAGAAGGGTCGAAATCTGAGTGTAATACCGTTGTACAGCCGGAAAGGCAGCCGACCGTGATGCGATTTGGACGGCTTCTGACTGATGGTGCGAGGTTGCTCTTGATTGTGAAAGAGCCGGGGAAGAAGAGTGAAGGCTGCGTAGTACGCGGGCGACCTAAAACTTTAGCAACAAGAAAGTTTGTTCCGACGCCACAGACCAGCTTGTTTGTATGTGCTGACGCCACCTCAGACTTCCAACCTTTTACAACAGTCAACGCCGCCGGCATTTGTTTTCAACAGTGCCATCAAACATAACTATGTTGGGAAGACAAACAAACCCAAAGGTTTACGAGGGACCCTTCAGTGAACAAAAACAACTATGATAGTAACATGCAAAACACACTTATGAGCGCATTATCTTTTTGATTTTTCTACAGGTGCACTACGATTTCTGTATTATTATCACACCCTGGACAATTATCAATTGCCTGATTGTCTATTAATAGTTTCCTATTACAAGTGACTGGCAATTGCGGTCGCCAATTCCAATTAATTGGAACGCATCGAGCTCTATGGTACAGGCAATTCCTATTAACAGACACCCACCAGGCCCTATCGTCCACCCAATTTATGCTAATAATATACACCCATCTACATTAATGGTTGAAGTAATTGCTATTAACAGTAACAACCGAAATCCCATTGCTGAACCCATAGTCTATTAAAATATAATATCCCATTATATTGTAACGCTATTAATAATGGACAATTGCAGAATATTTTCGGTGCCAATGGTTCTGGCAATTCCATTTAATTTACATTCTCCTAAATAAATTGTGCTGGCAATTCCATTCAATTGACACCCTCCCAAATAAATTGTGCTGGCAATTCCATTTAATTGGCATCCTCCCAAATAAATTGTGCTGGCAATTCCATTTAATTGACATCCTCCCAAATAAATTGTGCTGGCAATTCCATTTAATTGACATCCTTCTAAATTATTTGCGCGGGCAATTCCATTTAATAGGCATCTTTCTAAAGAATTGTCCTGGCAATTTCATTTATTTGGCAGGCTTCGAAATAAATTGTCCAGACAATCAGGCATTTCCATTTAATAGACAATATTATGTTACCGGACAATTGATTCCGGACGCTGCAATTGGAAGTTGACACATCAATGTATGTATGCATGAGGAAGATATTTCTTAAAGTTGCAAAAGCAAACGATTCGTGAGGCTGTCTATCGATTGGAATTGCCGGACCAATTGATTAATGAAGCAGTATATTATTTGGAATCGACCAGACAACATATTTCGGAGGATGCCCATTAAATTTAATATATCGGACAAAATGTTTGGCGGCCGATTAATCATATGGAAAATGTTTTTTACATTCCCTTTCTGCTTAAGCCTTGGACAATAGGCATCTCAATAGACTATTGTGCCTACAATACACGCACCGAAAAGTCTATTAAATGAAATGAGGTGGACAATTGATTCTTACCATATTGCCGCAATTGGAATTGCATAGACAACAACATATTGTAGTCTACCTACTGATTAGAATTGCTTAGGCAATTGTTTTAGAGCTCTGTTAATTAACTGGAATTGCCTCCGGCAAATTTTTCACTTCGGAGACTCCAATACTCTATTACTTCTTCAATAGGATATGGGACCTACCCACAATGGACTATTGCTTTTACAGTAGATCTCCCGGAAGTACATTTAAATGGAATTGGTCGAGATCCTGCTTTCGTGGTGCATCTATCAATAGGAATGGTTCGGCCAATAGGTTTGTGTCCTGGCCTTCCAATAGATATTGTTTCAGCAATTATTTCCTGGTCTTGTCGCACAATTGAAATGGTTCAATCAAACCGTTTCTGCTCTCACCTTCCAATTTGAATTGTTTCAATAATTTCGTTCTGTTCCTTTCCATTAATAGGAATGGTCGGAGCAATAGGTTTCTGCCCTGACCTTCCAACTGAAATTGTTTCAACACTTAGTTTCAGGTCTTGCCTATCAACAGGAGTTGTTTGGTCAATAATAGGTTTCTGTGCTGACTTTCCAAATTAAATTGTTGGGGCTTTGTCCTGACCTTCCAATTGTTAGTGTTCGATTTTTTTTTCTGACCTCGACAATTCCAATTAATAGACTGTAATTTATGTCATTTGGTTGGACAGTTCCAGTTGGTAGACAACACTCGAAACACATTGGCTACGAGTATACAAATCCGACTGATAGATCTCACTCGAAATAATTTGACTGGGCAATTTCAATTAATAGAAATCACTCAAAGTCATTTAGCTGGACAATTGCATTTCATAGATGGCATTTGAAATCAAGTGTCTCGGCAATTCCAATCAATAGCCAGCACCCGAAATCAATTGTAGCCACACTTCCAATTAGTAGGCAGCACCCAAAATCAGTTGCTCGGACAATTTCAAATAGTATCCTTCAATCGAAATCATTTGGTTGGGCAAATCCAATTAATAGACAGCATCCGAAATCAGTTGTAGCCACAATAGACTCTTCTTGTAATAGGAATGGTCCAAATAATTGTTCAGGCAATTCCAATTCTCCATGGGCGTAGCCCATTGAGTTCTCCTAGCGAATAATGATTTCCCGTTGAAATTTTCAACGCGTTTTTGCGTTGAAATTTTCAAGACGTTTTTGCGTTGAGAATTTTCAAGATGTTTTGTGAAGCCCGCGATTCACCCTCCAAGCTTGACGCTGCCCAAATCTCGAAGAATCGGCGGGGCGTCGCCTTCGGCGGCGGGGTCGCGAGCGGAGGTAGCCGAGACAGTGACAGGCCTTCTCCGCCAAGGCTCATCTTCCGGCGTTGCGCGTGGCTCAAATGGGAAGAATTCGTCAAACAGGGAGGAAACGGGGATGTGGCGGCCTATTTTTGCGCGAATCCCTCCGCTCCTGTGTATTCGTCTACGAGCATGGTGCTTGCTTTGAGCGCGCACTTCTGTTGTTGTGGGCGAGCGAACAGCACGGGCACCACAGAGAGGGCGAGAGGGAGCAGCGGGGAGCAGCGGTAGGCCGCAACACGCCACACAGTCTATCAGGCCGGGTGAAGCTTGAGCTAGGAGCGACAGGGTGAGGGGGGGCAACGGGGAGCACGGGGCAGACCTCATGTGTGACTTTTCGAGGGGGTTAAATCAAACTGCTGCTTGTGCGAAGAAGAGTGTCTGCATGCCGTGCTAGCCTACCACGTCTAGACGAAGCTAGCAGCGAGCACCACCGACCATCGACATGGCGATTACAAGCACACCCCTCGCAGTGCATCTGCTTTATGTTGTCTGTGATAGTTCCGCCGCAACAGATGCATGCAGCATGACTGCTCTTTTCTGGCAGCTACCAGCTACACCCTCCTAACTTGTACGAGTAGGTACCTCTTACAACTCGTTTTTGGCTTACTCTACTCTAAATCCTATATAGGCTGTTTTCTTCTGGCAGCTGCAGCTTCATACCGTCCGTACTTGTACAAGGCATCTTTTGATGCAGACTGCTTCCTGCTGTTCTCCATGGGCGATAGCCCATTGAGTTCTCCTGGCCAAAAATATTTTTCCCGTTGAAATTTTCAAGACGTTTTTGCGTTGAAATTTTCAACGCGTTTTTGCGTTGAAATTTTCAAGACGTTTTTGCGTTGATAATTTTCAAGATGTTTTGTGAAGCCCGCGATTCACACTCCAAGCTTGACGCTGCCCAAATCTCGAAGAATCGGCGGGGCGTTGCGTTCGGCGGCGGGGTCGCGAGCGGAGGTAGCCGAGACAGAGACAGGCATCTCCGCCAAGGCTCATCTTCCGGCGTTGCGCGTGGCTCAAATGGGAAGAATTCGTCAAACAGGGAGGAAACGAGGATGTGGCGGCCTATTTTTGCGCGAATCCCTCCGCTCCTCCTGTGTATTCGTCTACGAGCATGGTGCTTGCTTTGAGCGCACACTTCTGTTGTTGTGGGCGAGCGAACAGCACGGGCACCACGGAGAGGGCGGGAGGGAGCAGCGGGGAGCCACGGTAGGCCGCAACACGCTACCCAGTCTGTCAGGCCGGGTGAAGCTTGAGCTAGGAGCGCCAGGGTGAGTGGGGGCAACGGGGAGCACGGGGCAGACCTCAGGTGTGAGGCAATATCAAACTGCTTGCTGCTTGTGTGAAAACAAATTAGACGAGAAGAGTGTCTGCATGCCGTGCTAGCCCACCACGTCTAGACGAAGCTAGCAGCGAGCACCACCGACCATCGACATGCCGATCACAAGCACACCCCTCGCAGTGCATCTGCTTTATGTTGTCTGTGATAGTTCCGCCGCAACAGATGCATGCAGCATGACTGCTCTTTTCTGGCAGCTACACCCTCCTAACTTTTAGGTATCTCTTGCAGCTCGTTTTTGGCTTTACTCCACTCTAAATCGTATATAAAAGCTGTGTTTTTCTGGCAGCTGCAGCTTGTTACTTGTACATACAACGGCATCTTTTGATGCAGACTGCTGCCTGCTGTGTGATATTTAGACGGGAAAAGGGCCTGCTTGCCGTACAACCCCGCGGAGACGAAGGTAGCAGCGAGCACCTCCGACCATCGACAAACCGATTACCAACACACCCCTCGCAGTGCATCTGCTGTATGATGTCTGTGATAGTTCGGCCACAACACATACATGCATGTAGCATGACTGCTCTTTTCTGGCAGCTGCAGTAGCATACCCTCCGTGCTTGTACGTACGAGTACCAGGTACATTTTGATATGAAGTACGTACGTACTGCTGTAGATTGGGCAGTGATACATGCCAGATATAGATGTAGCGCCCAAGTCCTTAGAAGGGTGTACTATATATAGTACGAGACATGTGTTATGAGGTTGGGAGTTAAGAACTTGAGGCTGAGGTTTCCAAAAATAAATGAATTACAGCTCAAGCATCTGTTCTCGTTATCAAAATCCAATATAGTAGCCTATGCTCCCGTTCTACACGCCAACTTCCAAGCGTTCTGGAAGCTACACCCTCCTAACTTGTAGGTACCTCTTATAGCTCGTTTTTAGCTTTACTCGACTCTAAATTCTATATAAAAGCTGTTTTTTTCTGGCAGCTGCAGATTTGATGCAGCTGCCTGCTGTGTGATATTAGACGGGGAAACGGCCTGCTTGCCGTACAACCCCGCGGAGACGAAGCTAGCAGCGAGCACCTCCGACCACCGACATAACGATTACAAACACACCCCTCGCAGTACGTCTGCTGTATGATGTCTGTGATAGTTCGGCCACAACACATAGATGCATGCAGCATGGCTGCTCTTTTCTGGCAGCTGCAGTATTTTACCCTCTGTGCTCGTACGTACCAGGCACATTTTGATATGCAGTACGTACTGTACGTACTGCTGCAGATAGGGCAGTGATACATGCCAGATATAGATGTCGCGCCCAAGTCCTTGAAGGGTGTACGAGTAGTACAAGACACGTGTTAAGAATTTGGGAGTTAATAACTTGAGGCTGAGGTTTCTAAAAATAAATGAATTTACAGCTAAAGCATTTGTTCTCAGCGGGAAACGCTACTCAAAATCCTATATAATACCCTTTAAAGGCCTATGCTCCCGTTCTACATGCCAACTTCCAAGCTCCGCACACATACAGTCTAAATCTGAGGTGGTATGTTGGTGCTGCCTGCTGCCTGCTCATTTTCCAAGCACAGGTCTGACTTCTTTCCCCTATGCTTTGTGCGACGTTTTGTACCCCTCTTCATCTACCGTACCGCCCAATGCTTTTCGAGGACCCCCTCATATGGTCTACAAGTCCATGCGGCTTCTGCTTCATAGACCCATCTCCTACGACGGTCGTATCGGCCACGTTTGGCTGGACAAGCCTTTTACGCCAACGCTCATCTTCGGGCGTTAGGTGTGGCTGAAATGGTGAGAACTCGTCAATCAAGGAGGAAATGGTGATGTGGCGGCGTACGTTTCCGGTATCCCTCCGCTTCTGTCTGCTCGTGTGCGAGCATAGAGTGATGCTTGCTTCGAACTCACACTGCTTTTGTGTGCGAGCGAGCAGCACGGGGACATTTTACAGCTCGTTTAATATTTTACGCTACTGTAAATCCTATGCAATGCCTGTGAGCCTTTGAGAACTTATGCTCCCGTTCTATACCCCAAAGGTAGGGTGACTGTTTGAGGTGGTATTGTTGATACAGACTGCTGCATGCTGCTATGTCTTCGGCGACCTCGTGTTATTGCTGTTGCTGCTGCTGTTGCTGCTGCTGCTGCTCGTGGCACATCAGTGTTGGGATACGCGGTACTGCAGATAGATAGAGCAGTGATATATGCCAGATATATGTCGTTCTCAAGTCCTTAGAACGGTGCACAGTACGAGACATGTGTGTTGAAATTCCACGTGTAAATCCCCCGATTTCGGCCTACTCGTGCCCTCGTGGTCGTCAACACGAGTATATCCTGTGTTCGTCCTGCTCGTTCTACAGCAGCAAGGTTGTCTTCAACCACGTTACACTTTTTCCGGTACATGCACAGCCCACTCGACCTCTGTTGTCTTATTTTCAGGAATCCCTCCGCTGCTGTGTGCTCGGTGCTCGTCTGTCTGCGAGCTGCGAGCACAAAATGATGCTTGCTTCGAACACACACTCCTGTTGTGGGCGAGCGAACAGTACCGGCACCACGGAGAGGGCGAGAGGGAGCAGCGGGAAGCAACGGTAGGCCGCAACACGCTACACAGTCTGTCAGGCAGGGTGAAGCTTGAGCTAGGAGCGCCAGGGTGGGGGGCGGCAACGGGGAGCACGGAGCAGACCTCAGGTGTGACTATTCGAGGGGGTAATATCAAAGGGCATTAGCCAAAAGTAGGTATACCTACGCACTTTGAGCCATTTATAGGTACACATCGTAGTGTACACCGGAAACGGGATATTGGGCTTGCGCTCCATTGTACCTACAAATGGTTGAAAGTGCGCAGGTACACCTATTATTGACTACTCAATGTGTGTATCACCTATTTTTGGCTTCAACTGTACCTATAAATGGCTCAAACGACCACTTTTTGGCAACTGAAATATAGACAGACGGCCACATCATATGCCGGGACTGTCAACCAGCCGACCGTACCAGTACAACCACTGACACTGCGGAGTTATCACGCATTACCTACACGCGAGAAATCGTATCGCGATCAATGCATACGTATTCAGTACGACACCCCTCCTACGCACACACATAAATCAAGGAGAAAAGGGTGATGTGGCGGCGTACGTTTTCGGTATCCCTCCGCTTCTGCCTGCTCGTGTGCGAGCATAGAGTGATGCTTGCTTCGAACTCACACTGCTTTCGTGGGCGAGCGAGCAGCACGGGCACCTTTTACAGCTCGTTTTTAGTTTTGCGCTACTATAAATCCTATGCAATGCCTGTGAGCCTTCAAGAACTTATACTCCCGTTCTTTACCCTGACGGGCGGGTGACTGTTTGAGGTGGTATTGTTGATACAGACTGCTGCATGCTGCTATGTCTTCGGCGACCTCGCGTTCTTGCTGTTGTTGCTGCTGCTGCTGCTCGTGGCACAGCAGTGTTGGGATACGCGGTACTGCAGATAGATAGAGCAGTGATATATGCCAGATAGATGTCGCTCTCAAGTCCTTAGAACGGTGTACAGTACGAGACATGTGTTAATAATTTGAGAGTTTAGAACTTGAGGCTGAGTTGTGTTGAAATTCCACGTAAAAATACCCCGATTTCGGCCTACTCGTGCCTTCGTGGTCGTCAATACGAGTATACCCTGTGTCCGTCCTACTCGTTCTACAGCAGCAAGGTTGTGTTCAACCACGTTACACGTTTTGCGGTATATGCATAGGCCACTCGACCTCTGTTATCTTGTTTTTGCTTCCCGTTATCATCATCCGTACTGCCTCGCTTTGGGGTTTTCGGACCACTGTCATGCGTCTGCTGCTTGCCCGACGCTTGCTGGTTGTTGGGTTCTCTGCGTCTACCGGTACTCTTACTTCATTCTTCTAACGCTTTCCAAGCACAGGTCTGACTTCTTTCCCCTGTGCTTTGTGCGCCGTTTTGTTCCTCTTTTTATCTCCCGTGCCGCCCTATGCTATTTCAGGATTCCTTCATATGGTCTACAAGCTCATGCGGCTTTTGTTTCATAGGCCCTTCTCCTACGACAGCCGTATCAGTCACTTTCGGCTGCGACCATCTACGGAACGTCGTTCCTCGACCTCGTGGTTTCTTGAGACTTCGTTTGGCGTCGCGTATCCTTTTGTCTTACATTTTAATAATCTAACGCCGTATCTATTTTCTAAGATGGGAGCATTATTGTGTGTTGTGGGGGTAATAAATAGCTGGCGAGATTTCACGACCGAGTATAGCTGTTGCTGCATGTTTTCAGGTTATGGTTAGTACATTTGGGTAACTGTTTTAGGAATTATGTTGGCCGTGGATATTTCGTCTGTTCCTTCCTTTTGTTTTGCCAAGTTGACCCAAGTCCCTTCGGGCTCGTGGGTTACTTCGGGGGGGGTGCTTTGGCGTCTGGGGACCTTCCTCTTGCATATCCAAGGTTTGATACGGCTATGTAGGTATGCACGCTCTTGCGTGAACCGCAATATGTAACCACTGCTTGGAACCTCGTCGTATGACACTCTGTTTCCCTCTTTATTGTTGATCTGGGTCCATCCACCGGGCCGGGTGTTACGGCGATGCTGTCTGATCTGTCTGATTTATCTCGGCTCATTCATGGTGCCGGGAGGGAGCCGCTACAATGGGCATGCTCCACGTACAGCAGTACTGTTCCTTTCCATTAACGATATTTTTGCTCGCGCAAGCGTACATTCATATACATACATACCATTCCGGCACCCTTTCCCCGTATATCAGTAAATACAAATGATCGACCATGGAGACAAGCAACGCGAATGATACTCATTGGATTGCGATACTAACATAATATATATACGTGACATAAACTACAGTAATAATGTCGTAGTGGAGATTATCAGACGGACACTCCATGACATTTAGGAATTCACAGGTAAGCAATTATGCTGAAGTCTGACAGGAAATAAGAACTAGAAATCGGGAAGTCCATAGGTTGGCAAGTAAGAAACTGCCAAGTTGCACTTGTACCTCATAACAATAAGAACATCCTAAGACATCCCCCTAGGCCACACAAGGCACCCAACCTAGCTGCCTCTCTCCAAAACCGTCCTCGCAGGTGACTTTTAATCAAATATGGTTTTTTGTTTATTTCGCCAACCGCTTCCCTTCTGCAAGCACATGCAATCAATTATTTCGTTACACTTCGGTTTTTGGTGTGTTCAGCTCCGGATATAATCAGTGCAGGGATGATAGGTGTGCACTGTTTGTTATTACGGGGGAAATTAGCAAGGCTTATCACGGTACTCGATAATCGAGACGGGACGGGACGGTACTGTTTTTACTTGTTTGGCGGGAAAAAAAATGAAGACGGGACGGGACGGGACGGTAAAATGACGACCAAACAGGTTTTTCAGACGGGACGGGACGGGACGGTTGGTGTACAATTTCTCAACGGGACGGGACGGTAATTTCAACGGGGTAGATTTTCACGACGGGACGGGACGGTAAAATTCAACGGAATTTTTTTCCACGACGGGACGGGACGGTAAATATAATTTTTCACGGCGGGACGGGACGGTAAATATAATTTTTCACGACGGGACGGAACGGTAAACATTTTTCACAACGGGAAGTGACGGTCAAAAAAATAATTCACGACAGGACGGGAGGGACGTACCATGGGACCGAGTTTTCCTGTCCCAAAGGTAGTTGTATACTATATACCAATTAATTGCAATCTACTACACAACGTATAGAAGTAGCAGTGGTAATCCGGCACTGGATCATTGGATCAACACAGTTGTTGCCCCAGAGGAACAACGAAAAGAAACACTCGTACGAATCGTACATACCAGTACTTGAATAGAAATTCATCTTGAAATTCGTATCCCCGTATAATACTACTGTAGTATGATTTGACGGGAAATTCGTATCCCCACAATAAAAAAAAATATTTCATTTTATTTCATATTTTGATATTTTGATGTTTCATATTTCGGAATTTTCGTATTTCGTTATTTCGTAAATTCGTAAATTCGTATAACTTTAATTTAATTTTAATGTACATACCAATGTGAAAAAAACAAATTTTGTAAATTCGTAGATTCTTGGTGGGAATGACGGGAAGAGACAACGGGCAGGTGTGAATCTTGGCGGGAGAGACAAGTTTTGTCGGCGGGACGGGACGGTAAAGACAACGGCGCATGACGGGACGGGACGGTAAATTACATTATCTCGACGGGACGGGACGGTAATTTTCAACGGGAGCGATTTTCTTGGCGGGACGGGACGGTAAAGTTCAACGGGGCAGATTTCGATGACGGGACGGGACGGTAAAGTTCAACGGTTGGATATTTGTCGGCGGGACGGGACGGGACGGGATTTGACGGGACGACGGGAACAGTTTAACGACGGTTTAACCGTCCCGTCCCGCCGTTACCGTCGTTACCGTCCCGCCAAAATACCGTGATAAGCCTTGGAAATTAGTAAAACAGGTACCCACAAAAACAGGTATATTTCCCTCTTTCTACTACTACGTCGAGGATGGTCGAAAAATAAGTTTTCGACAACTCAAAGAATTTTTTGTTCGTTAGGGGGGGGGGGGGGTTACTAAAATCAAGTGAAAAAAATGAAAATAAGCATCATTTTTTTCCCCATTTTCTTATTTCATCATGTGATCACAACGGTTGCAACGGTTTTCTATTCCGACCTCTGGGGGTGTGGTGTGTCGTTTTCTCTTTTTTCTGGACACCCCTGACTACGTACGTACAATATTTGGTATTATTTACTATGGTCCCCTGAAACACCTGAAACACCAGAGTACCCGCACACGGATCCTTGGAGAGTATACAAGTACCTTTTCGTTTAGTCAATCGTGTCGTTTGATTCCCGGTCGTGAGTTAATCTATCGCGATCAGTCGACATCCTGCAACGCTTCGTGTGGCCTGGCGGCTCTTTCTTGTCGCTAAGCTTTATGTACGAAGGCGCGCAAATCGTAAATCATGTCAATTTAGTGATTGTTCTCACTGCTGCAGTACTATAGCAGTCAGTTAGTCGGTGAAGGAGGGAAAGGTGAACTTTAATGGTTGCCGTTTTGAAGACCATCGTTAATTCCTACTGATAAGAGTTTACGTTTAGCTTCTCTTCATCGAATCTTTTTTTTAGCTATCTATAGCATCGTTTTA
Organism: Saccharina japonica; assembly: GCA_008828725.1. Classification (NCBI taxonomy): domain Eukaryota; class Phaeophyceae; order Laminariales; family Laminariaceae; genus Saccharina; species Saccharina japonica. Next base: position 15,686 of record MEHQ01004305.1, read on the forward strand.
AGCGAAACCCTGTGTTGCATCTTAATACGCGTTCAAAGTTCGATTAGTCGACCAATTTGTTTAACTTGTTTGCAGCCGCTTTTGTGCACACCCGATACGCGAGATTCACACAAAACAAATAGTGACACAATTGACGGGGTATTGGGTTCGACGGGGTGCGGCCACGAGCAGGGAGGGGTAGCTGACACGAATATACAGGCCGTCGGCGATAGGCTCCAGTTCTATTCGTATCGTGTGGGTCTAACGCTACGACAATTTATCTCAAACGCGCTTTTGATGTGACGACAACAAAGTGTCCCAGCTCATCAGAGATCCTCGTCGCGAGATTACAACAGCAGACAGTAGCAGTGTGGTGCGCGGTACTCGATAGAAGCCAGATTTCTAAGTACCAACACAGCGCTCGGCCGCAAGGTGATCACTCATCTTCGGCCTCGGCATCGAACCAACCCGCCGTGAACCCAAATACAGATATTACAGCAGCACATAAACAAAACTAGACTCTTACGAAATATGTTCGAGTTCCGTATAGCTGGAAATCTGTTACTGTTTCAATTCTGCATATATCCTGTTATTTAGGTACGTGTTGACGAAGATGGAAAACATCCAATTGGAAGGGGAAAAAGTGAATTGGGTATGATTTCGCAAATAAAAAGTAGATTTGCGTCCTATCGGAGAAGATGAAATATTTGTTCAAGTATTTCCTAAATCGAACATTGCATCACGTCTCACAAAGACCAGGTGGTGACGAAAACAGGCGAGAGTAGACGAGCGAAGGCATGGATCGGCGCGTGCGCGCCGCCGCTATCATTTCGTTTTGCGTACGGCGGCGAATGTTAGGAAGCTATCGCTCTCAGGGTAGTTTGGGTGAGCGGAGGGACCCCCGCAACGCCACAAGGCCGGGACAGCGACGGCGATGGTGCTATCCAAGTCTTAAGCGTATATCCTCCTTCGTTTGGACGATCACTCGCCTCTTCGGGCCGTTTGGTGCATCGACCTGGTTGAACATGTGTCATAGCGACCGCAATGATCCGATTTTGGGCGCCACCTCCAGGGTACGACTGTGCTATGGTCTCTAGGCGTGGGCGAGGACTGCTGTCTCCGTGCCCTCGGATTTTGGTTCGCGTCTTATCGCCTCGGTCATGGTCGTCGATACGATCAAGAAATACGCCGGGATGTACAGGGGGCTTTGGTGGAGAGTGGAGAGATGCCGACCAAAGTCAAGCCAACTCCCAAAATTGATTTAGATCCTACATGAAAAAAAAGGACCTGCGATATGCTAGAGTTGTTTTTTGTTGAATTGAACTTGGATATATCCCAAGATCCTACCCGTTGGTGGTGGTGCGTGTTTCGACCAATGACAACCGATTTGTTTTCGTTTTTTTAATGAGATTCGTTCTATCTTCGTTAATGCGGGCCCTGATGATGTAAAAGATGGATGCCATATGGAAACATGGTTCGAGACAACTGACATCCACTCCAGAAACAAACAAATGTCGCATTGTAAACGCGTTTGTTTGCAAGATACAATTTGAACTTTGATAATAAGTGTTTCAAATCTCTTCGCACAACTCAGAAGATAATTTAAGCACATTTGTGATAAAACTAGAAGCACTCGTTTATTTGCAAAACACAATTTTAACTTTGATAATAAAAAGTGTTTCGCATCTCTTCGAACAACATACATAATTTAAGCAATAGTTTTGTGTTGAAACTACAAGAAATTCAGTAGTACGCAAGCCTTACTCGTAGCCAGAAAAGGAGAGTTTTGACATGTATGTGTCGCGTACTATACCGGTAACGATAAATTTCAACGCCATTTTAAAGCGCAAAATATCGGCCCCAGCTTTATTAAAAAGGTAATAGGCGATATTTTTGTGTATTTAGTTCAGGCACCGGATCGAGCCGATGCCCTTTTTACCACAAAATCGCACCTCTACGATACCACCCTTCTTTCATGGCCGACATAGGAAAATAAATGGTCGTTCGCACGCCGCTGGTACTGTTTCCACCACGATGTTCACGACAAGGCGACGCCCTACAGCAGTACTGCGAATAGGCGAACCTAAACGGGTGTCTAGTAGCCTAGTAGCAGTAGCAAGCGGATTAGTAGTAGTGGTGGTAGTAGTAGTAATAGTAGTAGTAATAGTAGGAGTAGTAATAGTAGTAGCAGTAGTAGTAGTAGTAGTAGTAGTAGTAGTAGTAGTAGTAGTAGTAGTAGTAGTACTAATAGTAGTCGTAGTAGTAGTAGTAGTAGTAGTAGTAGTAGTAGTAGTAGTAGTAGTAGTCGTAGTAGTCGTAGTAGTAGTAGTAGTAGTAGTAGTAGTAGTAGTAGTAGTAGTAGTAGTAGTAGTAGTAGTAGTAGTAGTAGTAGTAGTAGTAGTAGTAG